>SKCR01036470.1:0-56016 GCA_019454045.1 Zanthoxylum bungeanum | reverse complement strand
TCAAGGTAATATATGTCCTTGTTCTCCATCCTACGGTGTTTATAGCTCATCTCCTCTACTGACTTGAGCGTCGGAGTGCCCCCGGCACCCACCACACCGGTGGGCAGAACTCCCATTCACTCTACCCATGTTTTGCAGGATTGCTAGTGCCCCTATCGACGAAATCTCTATTGTGGACCTCGGGTGAAAACCAGCGTCTACACCAACTACAAGTGGAGTATTGTCTTGTACAGTCTAACTGTTCAAAGAAAGCAATAAAATAATATTAGTCCAACTAATATATATATAACGAGATATAATAATAAAAGAGCGCGTATTAGCGAGTATTAAACGAAATTATAAATTTAATACTGGCCTCCCACTATTTTTCGACGAACCTCTAACCCTCTGTTGAGTACTTGAGAAACCTAGTTTCCTAGTGGGCTAGAATCCCGTTAAATAATACACAACCTTGACTTTGGCCAACTAGCTGTATAAAACTTAACTAGGTAGATCTCTAAGATCAATTGGATCCCATCCAAGTCCTAGATCCGATAGGTGGACCTCCAAGTCCAAAACATATATCAAATATATTTCCTAACCTTTTTCCTCTGAATCAACTAAGCCTTGGCTTTGGCTCAACAAGCTTAATGATTCCAGTTAAGCGCGACCCATTGACATTGGGAAAGCTTCGTAATCCATGTCGATGTACATAAGTGACATTGACTTTGCCAACAAGTCACAACTGCCCAAGACATACGATGTATAACAAAGCTTTCATGGTTCAAACACATCCGCGATGGACAATGATCTTGACTTTGGCAAACAAATCAAAACCAATCTTGGATCTTGAGAGAGAACCACTCAATGGATGGAAAACCACTTAATATTAAAGTGAGGGTGTTTTTCGTAAATTGGCAACCAATTTATTATCTTTGATTAGGTCTCATCATTCACCATTAAACATACATTCTAAAAGCATAATAAGGCGCGATAAATTAATAATGATATGCGGATGGATATTCACAAAATTGTTCCTAGTGTTGGACAATTATGACCCATAGCATCACTATTTTGTAAAGGACATGGTGTTCTTGTACAAAATTAACTATGTGACAAATTGGATTGAAATCAAATTGTGTGATAATTTCTTGTCAAAAACCGTGAGCATGATAAGCATGTATAGATTGATTTTGCTTCAATTGTGTTGGACATGAATTGAATATATTAAAGCATGATTAATTAGTTTAATTGATGTTTTTGAAATATTGGTTTAACTAATTAATTATGGCAATTACACTTTAATAAATTAATGTGATATTTAGAATATTATGTTAATAATAAAATTAGACTTTAAATTGGATTGGGCTAATATTGTTGTATTTGGGCTTAATGGGCTTGGTTGGGCCAAGTTTGGTTTTGGACAATTGGGTTGGTTCCAATTGGGCCTAAAATCATTTCCATAAAGTCCAAATATGATTATTGGGCTTTTAATAATTTAATTGGGCCTAATGGGCCAAAATTGATTTTGGGCAAATGGTGATTCCTTATTGGGCCTTGGCATCCTGGGTTTAATCTATAATTTCCAAAGCCCATGCCTAAAGAATTAATTAAAAGCCCATTGGACTTTAATTGAATAGTATTGGATACTAATTGGGCCTTTGAGACCCATAAAGATTGGATTTGGAATCCAAGTATAAAATGCACCTTTAAAAGTGTAATTATTTAATTTGGAATTAAAAATAAATTAGTATTGGATACAATTTAAATTGGATTTAAAATTGTAGTTCGATATAATTCAAGAATACGTACTTTGAGTTTTTATTCTTAAACGAGTTCGACTCGCGCAAATCAAATCGTTGTTTGAACATTGTATGGTCATTAATTCAAAGATTAATTAATTGGATTAGATTGATTGAATAACATGCTATGTGTGAATACTTGGATGTATTGTATGAATAATGTATATCGGATGGATATTAGAAGGGTGAGGGCAATTTTGGAAATTGTTTTAATAAATTTAGAATTTATTAAATTTGACATGCGTGTCCAGCCTATTATCTCTTTTCTCATTGTATTTCTCTTCTCACCAATTCCCCTCAATGTAAATGAGGATTCTTTAATGTATTATGTAATTGGGTAGAAGTATGAATAGTGCTAGCGGGAGAGAGGAAAATGGAGAGATTTGTTCTAGGAACAAATTGTTTTATTTATCCATCCGCATATCATTATTAATTTATTTCGCGGCTTATTATGATTTTAGAATACATGCTTAAGGATGTATGATGAGACCTAATCAAAGATAATAAATTGGTTGCAAATTTATGCGAAAAACCCTTAATACAATATTAAGCGTTTTTCCTTCCATTGAGTGGTTCTCTCTCAAGATCCAAGATTGGCAGTGGTTTGTTAGCCAAAGTCAAGATCAATGTCCATCGCGGATGTGTTTGAACCACAAAAGCTTTGTTCTATATCACATGTCTTGGGCGGTTGTGATTTGTTGGCCAAACTCAAGGTCACTTCTAGTTCATCGACGTGGATTACGAAGCTTTCCCATAGTCAATGTGTCCCGCTTAACTGGAATCATTAAGCTTGTTGAGCCAAAGCCAAGTCTTATTTGATTCAGAGGAAAAAGGTTAGGAAATATATTGGATATATTTACATACATTGGATATATGTTTCGGACTTGGAGGTCCACCTACTGGATCTAGGAATTGGATGGGATCCAATTGATCTTAGAGATTTACCTAGTTAAGTTTCATATAACTTGTTGGCCAAATTCAAGGTTGTGTGTTATTTAAAGGGATCATAGCCCACTAGGAAACTAGGTTTCCCGAGTACTCCACAGAGGGTTAGAGGCTCGCCCAAAAATAGTGGGAGGCAAGTATTAAATTTGCAAATTTGTTTAGATACTTGCCAATACGCGCTCTTTTATTTTATTTATCGTTGTTATAAATATATTAGTTGGACTAATATTTAATATTGTTTTCTTTGAATAGTTAGACTGTACATGACAATACTCCATTTGCAGTTTGTTATATAGTTGGACTATAATAATCATTACATTTTGAGTATACCTGAAATCGTTGATTGGATAGTTAGACTATAGCAATCAAGATGACTGAAAGATTAGCGTTAAAGGACATAATCTTGGGTGAAAATGTCTTTAACGGAGTAAATTTTCCAGATTGGGAAATGAATCTCAGGAAAGTCCTAGGAGCTTAGAAGTTACTCTATTGGATAGAGAAACCTCTCATGCATGAGCCCGGAGTTGAGCAAATAGTAGAACATGAGCTTTAGAAGACTCATCGTGATGATAACTTTAGTGCACAATCCGTTATGCTTGCTGTAATGACACCTTAATTTTGTCGTCAGAATAAAGGATTGGATCCTTATAGTATGATGTTGAAATTGAAGGATCTTCACAGATCTAATCTTAGATCTCAGAAGTATGAATTGCAAAAGAAGCTCTTTCGCTCGCGTATGTCAGAGGGTACATCAGTCGAGCACTAGGTGTCACAGTTGATTGCTGACATCGAATGGCTAGGTTAGTTAGGCATTGCCTACGAGGCTGAGACTTCTATAGATTTGATCTTAAGTCTCTGCCCGAATGCTGGGGCTGGTTCATCATGAACCAAGAGAAAACTCTTGGAGAGTTAATGGTTATGTTCAAGGAGGCAGAGCCAGAGCTTCCAAATGGGCAAGAAGCGCAAGGCGCATCTTATTTCGACATCTCTGAAGGCCAAGGCTTGGCCGAAGGCTTCTAAGGGTGTGAAAAAAGGGCAAAGGTAAAATCGTCACAATATTCTGGGAAGACTAATGACATATCCCAACATATCTGCCTAAACTATGGCAAACAGGGTCAGTAGAAGCGTGACTGCCGTATGGACAAGGCAGACATAAAGGAAGTGAAGGCGGGCAAGGCTCCGACTTCAAGTATGTTTGTTATAAACATATCCAATGCTAGTTTTAAAATTAGATTTTGATACTGGGTGTGGTAAATACATATATACTGATGTGCGGGATCTGCTGATTAGCAGGAGACTGGCTTCAGATGAGATTGACCTGCGAGTCAGAAACGGGATGAGAGTTGCTGTTTTGGCTGTGGGAACCTAAGTTATGGAACTGCCATTTGGGCATGTACTTAAATTATGAAACTGTTATAATGTACCTAGTTTGACTAGAAACATTATCTCTATATCTAGTTTAACCCGTTGCGGGTATACCTTTATGTTCCAGAACACCGCGTGTTTTATTTATAAAGATGATATTGAGATATACACATTAGATGTGAATAATATTTATATTTCTAATATAAATGAATCTCAAACATATAACATGACAAACAAAAAGATCAAACTGAGTAAATCAGATAAGACTTATTTGTTGCATTGTCGTCTGGGACGCATTAACAAGACTCGTATATCCACTCTTTTAAAGAATGGATACATGGACAGATTTGATCCTAAATCATATGACGTCTACGAATCTTGTTTATTAGGCAAAATGTCTAAAACGCCTTTTAGCGGTAAATATGTACGTGCCACCGAGCTGTTAGCCCTCGTTCATGGTGACATAATAGGCCCATATCTAGCCTGGCTAGAGGTGAATAAAAATACTTCATAACCCTTACGGATGTTGCATCGCGTTATGGTTATGAGTTTCGACATGAAGTAGAAAAATAGACCGGTAAAAGTATTAAAATGTCACGGTTAAACCGTGGTGGAAAATACTTGAGCAACGAGTTTCTCGATTACTTGAAAGAGTATGGTATTCTTTCATAGTGGACTCCTCCCGGAACACCTCAATTGAGTGGTGTGTCCGAATGGAGAAACCAAACTTTATTGGACATGGTAAGGTTAATAATGAGTCGCACTAAGCTACCAATTTCCTTCACGGGATACGCATTGAATAGTGCAATACTTATTTTGAATAAGGTTCCGTCAAAGTTTGTTGGACAGACTCCATATTAAATATGGACAGGAAAAAAACCAGGTTTCTCATTCCTGAAGATTTGGGAATGATGGGCATATGTTTGGATGGTACCAAACTAGAACCCAAATCGGATAAGTGCCTATTTGTAATTGGTTATCCTAGGGAAACCAATTCCACAACTCACAAGAGAACAAAATATTTGTTGCTCTTCATGCGGTTTTTCTTAGAGGAATTCCTAAATGCAGTGGCAAGTGGGAGGAAAGTAAAACTCGATGAAAATCAGAGTAATACTGTTCCTGGCACCAATCCCTAACGGAACACGAACAGTTCATCAGGGATGAGACTGTTCCATAATCTTCTAATATACAAGAACCGCGTAGGTTGGAGAGAGTCAGAAAATAACTTTAAAGGTATGGGTTTCTGATCTCACCTCATAAAGATATTAATCTTATTGAGGATAATGAGACAGCTACGTATGACGTAGTGATACAAGGTATCGAATCCATTTATGGCAAAGTGCCATAAAGTCCAAAATGGATTCCATGTATACAACTAAGTTTGGACATTGGTTGATGTACCAGAAGGCATTGTGGCTATTGGTAGCAAATGAGTCTTCATGGTGAAGACATACATGAAATATGACAACATACAAACGTACAAAGCTAGGCTTGTAGCGAAAGGGTATCGTCATCAACATAATGTCCATTACGAAAAAACCTTTTACATATTGCCATGATTAAATCCATTCGAATAATGATTGCTATTACTGCATATTTCGTTTATGAAATATGGCAAATGGATATCAAAACTGCTTTCCTTAAAGGAAACCTTTTGGAGGATGTTTACAACATCCTGAGGGTTTTGTCACGCCGAAACATGCAGTTGAGTGATTGGCTATAGGCCAAGTGGGAGATTGTTGGACAATTATGACCCATAGCATCACCATTTTGTAAAGGACATGGTGTTCTTGTACAAAATTAACTATGTGACAAAGGAAATTGCTCTTTTATCATTTTTGTAATTAGATTACTTAGATATATAAATGATAAAAGTCCATATGATTAGTACCAGATTAATAAGATATGAGACAGTATTAATCCATGAAAGGTTTAATTATTAAATATCCATAGTCGTAGTATTATCGAGATTGGACATTGATAATGCGGAATAGGCTAGTATTACACTTGTGCGCGTTATGGAAGCTTAACAACATACTTCTCATATATTTAAGTATTGGATACTTATGCAAGTGTGATATGAGGTTCTGTTAACCGATGGTACGGGAACAGGTTCGCTCTGGATAGACCCCTGGAATCCCATTGGTAGTATGACTATGTGTCTATGGGAATCCGAATTAGGGTAGGTGTATTTGTTCTTAACATGAGACTTGCATCGCTAATACTGTTGGACAATTATGACCAATAACATCACTATTTGTACAGAACATAGCGTTGTTGTACAAAATTAACTATGCGACAAAGGAAAATGTGCTTTTATCATTTGTAATTGGATTACCGAGATATATAAATGATAAAAGTCCATATGATTAGTACCGGATTAATAAGATATTACACATTATTAATCCACGTAAGGTTTAATCATTAAATATCCCTAGTCGTAGTATTATCGAGACTGGACATCGATAATGCGAAATAGGCTAGTATTATACTTGTGTGTGTTATGGAAGCGTAACGACATAGTTCTCATATATTTCGGTATTGGATACTCATGCAAGTGTAATATGAGGTTCTGTTTATCGATGGAACGGAAAAAGCTTCGCTCTGGATAGACCCATTGGAATCCCATTAGTAGTATGACTATGTGTCTATGGGAATCCGAATCAGGGTAGGTGTATTTGGTCTTAACCTGAGACTTGCATCGCTAATACTTGTGACAATCAGTATACTTTGGTTTTGGTCATCCGGGGCTTTAACAGGTTCTCTGTACGCCTATTCTGGGTATACTGAGAATCGTAGTGTATTGGGTGTGATATCAAGATGGAAGTATCACTTCAGTCATATGGAGATGATGTTCACGCAGGATACGGAACTGGTACTCTTGTATGCTGCAGCTATCGGGATAATATGACAAGGTCATGATTATCCGATTAAAGAGACTAGCTACCAGTGATCCAATATATGCTTCGTATGGGGCAAACACAATTCCAGCCTCAGGCCTAGCATGTGACATTCTGGTACTGGATCGCAATACGCAATACTACATATGCTATGCCTGACAAAGATTACATATTCCTTTAAAGAATATTTATGGAGAATTGGGTAGGCACGGTGCTTTGCTAGAAGCCAACCATGTCTTGTAAATCGGTAGGAATGTGGTACCAGGTACGCACGTATTCGGATAGTCCGATGACCGTATTTACTGCCAACATATCCAGGAATCTCTTGGGTCGCTTCCCCAAGATTCACCGTTGAGATTTGACTCGAACAAAAGAATTAATCTCGGATTAATTATGGGAGAGAAAATTAATCTGGGATTAATTACAACAATAAATTAATCTAAGATTAATTGCGTCGAGAATTTATCTGGGATTAAATTCGTCGAGAAGAGAGAATGCGATTAATTTAGAATTAATCGGTAAAGTAAATTTAATAGTGAAATTAGATTTTACTATTTAATTTATTTAATTGGGCTAAAATAATATATCGAATATATTAATTGAAATTAGATTTCAACGCGGAATTAAAATTGGATTTTAATTCAAGCAAATGAATTAATTTAGAATTAATTCATAAGCGACTTCGTAATAATTTTGCGAAGCATTATTATTTAAATTAAATTGGATTTAATCACGTCGCAACGGAAAATTCGTTTAATCGGATTAAATGAACTCGAGCCTGAAGTGTGTTGAGCAAGCCCACTTGAATTTTGAATTTAAAGTGGGGCCCACCAACCTACATCAAATGTCTTCACAAGATTGATGGTGGTAGTTGAAAGCATTTAATGAATCTTACACAACACACTTTTGACTTTTGCTTTTTGAAAAGTATATACACTTTTTTGGAAAAAGAAATTGTAATTGTTTTTAAAAAGCAAATACACAAAATCAAAAACCTCTCTCTTCTCTCCCTAGCCATGGCCGAAACTTTGAACCTTGGAGGGGTAAATTTTTTCTTTCATTTTGTTCCAAGCTAGCACTTAAAGGAGTGGATCAAGGTGATATGGAAACTCACCCAAGTGTTGGAAATACTCAAGAAGGACTTAGAGCTTCCACCGAATTACATAAAAAGTTTTGAACTCATCCGATTAATGTGAGTATTTTTCGCAACTCTTTTGATTTTATTCACACACAAAACACTCGTAGAAGATCTTGGCATGTTCTAGGAACACTAACAATGGTATCAGAGCCTCCTAAGTTTGATTTGGAATTCTAGGGTTCTTAAACTTTAATTTGGGAATTTGTGTTTGGAGCTTGATTTTCTTAAATTGAAGGTTTGGTTGAGTTTATATGATATTGAATTGGATTTGTGCATCATTGATTTTGTGAAAAATTGATTAGATTAATTTTCCCCAAATTCACATGCTTGGCCGAAAGTTACCATAGGTTGCTCATGGTGGAATTTTTGAAATTTAACAATTGGATGTGTTAAATGGCATGATAGAAATATTGAATGTTTATTTAATTAGATTGAAATCAAATTGAATGATTTTGTATGTTTTTTCCGTGAGCCTTAATGCATGTTATAAGATTGATTTTGCTTCAATTTGTGTTGGACATGAATTGGAAATGTAGAGCATGATTAATTGAATTAATTAGTGTTTTAGAAGCATTAGATTAATTAATTAATTATGGTAATTACACTTGAATTGAATTAATTTGTAATTTGGAATAATGAGTTAATTTAATTTATTGTATTTGGGCTTTATTGGCTTGGTTGTGCCAAGTTTGGTTTAGGATAATTGGTTGGATCCAATTGGGCCTAAAACCATTTCCATAAAGTCCAAATATGATAATTGGGCCTTTAAAATTTTAATTGGGCCTAAATTGATTTTTGGCATAGGGTGATTCCTAATTGGGCCTTGGCATCTTGGGTTTGACCCATAATTGCCAAAGCCCATTCCTAAAGAATTAATTAAAAGCCCATTGGACTTTAATTGAATAGTATTGGATACTAATTGGGCATTTGAGACCCAAATGGATTGGATTTGGAATCCAAGTCCTTAAAGGCACTATTAAAAGTGTAATTATTTAATTTAGAATTAAATATGAATTAATATTGAATACAATTTAAATTGGATTTAAAATTATAGTTCGAAATAATTCAAGAATACGTACTTTGAGTATTTATTCTTAAACGAGTTGGACTCGCGCAAATCAAATGTTATTTGAACATTGGATGGTCACTAATCAAAGATTAATTAATTGGATTAGATTGATTGAATAACATGCTTTGTGTGAATGCTTGGATGTATGTATGAATAATGTATATCGGATGGATATTAGAAGGGTGAGGGTAATTTTGGAAATTATTGTAATAAATTTAGAATTTGTTAAATTGGACCTGCGTGTCCAGCCTATTACCTCTTTTCTCATTATATTTCTCTTCTCACCAATTCCCCTCAATGTAAATGAGGTTTCTTTAGAAGTATTATGTAATTGGGTAGAAGTATGAATAGTGCTAGCGGGAGAGTAGAAACTGAGAGATTTGTTCTAGGAACAAGTTTGTTGTATATCCATCCGCATATCATTATTAAATTTTATCGCGCCTTATTATGCTTTTAGAATGCATGCTTAAGGGTGTATGATGAGACCTAATTAAAGATAATAAATTGGTTGTCAAATCACGACAAAAATCCTCATTTTATATTAAGCGTTTTTCCTTCCATTGAGTGATTCTCTCTCAAGATCCAAGATTGGCATTGGTTTGTTGGCCAAAGTCAAGATCAAAGTCCATCGCGGATGTGTTTGAATCATGAAAGATTTGTTCCATATCGTACGCCTTGGGCAAGTTGTGATTTGTTGGCCAAAGTCAAGGTCACTTCTTGTTCAACGGCCTCGATTACGAAGCTTTCCCACTGCCAATGGGTCACGCTTAACTGGTTTCATTAAGCTTATTAAGCTAAAGCCAAGGCTTAGTTGATTCAGAGGAAAAAGGTTAGGGAATATATCGGATATATTGGCATATATTGGATATATGTTTCAGACTTGGATGTCCACTTACTGGTTCTAGGAATTGGATGGGATCCAATTGATCTTAGAGATCTACCTAGTTAAGTTTCATACAACTTGTTGGCCAAAGTTAAGGTTGTGTGTTATTTAACGGGATCCCAGCCCACTAGGAAACTAGGTTCCCGAGTACTCCACAGAGGGTTAGAGGCTCGCCGAAAAATAGTGGGAGATAAGTATTAAATTTGCATTTTTGTTTAGATACTTTCCAATACGCTCTCATTTCATTTTTCGTCGTTAATTAATTATTTATACATATATTAGTTAGACTAATATTCAATTGTTGTTTTAATTAAACAGTTGGACTGTATTCAAACTACTTCATTTATAGTTGATTATATAATTGGATTATAGTAACAATATATTTGAATTTAACCAATCAAATAGAAGTTAATTATATAGTTAGACTATAGAAATCCTTATATTCGATTGTACCCGAAATCAATGATTGGATAGTTGCACTATTGGAATCAAGATAAGTGAAAGATTAGCATTTAAAACATAATCATGGGTGAAAATGTCTTTAAGCAGCTTCAATTTTCAAATTTGAATAGAACCTCAGGATAGTCCTGGGAGCCGAGAAGTTACTATATTTGATTGAGTGACATCTCAGGCCTGAGCCCGGAGTTGAGCAAATAGTGAAGCATGAGCTTTGGATGACTCATGGTGATGATAACTTTAGTGCTCAATCCGTTATGCTTGCCGCAATGACTCCTTAATTTCTTCGTCTGAACTAATGATTAGATCCATTTTAGTATGATATTGAAATTGAAGGATCTCCATAGATCTATTCTTAGATCTTAAAAGTACTAATTGCAATAAGAAAACTCTTGGAGAGTTAATGGCTATGCTCAATGAGACAGAGCCAGATCTTACAAAAGGGCAAGAAGCGCAAGGCGTATCTTACTTCAACATCCCAGAAGGCCAAGGGTTGGCCTAAGGCTTCTGGGGGTGTGAAGAAAATGGCAAGGCTAAATCGTCACAGTCTTCTGGGAAGACAAATGCATATCCCAAGATGTCTGCCTAAACTGTGGCAAACAGGGTCAATGGAAGTATGACTAACGTATGGATAAGGCGGACATAAAAGAAGTGAAGACAGGTAAGGCTCCGACTTCAGGTAAGTTTGTTATAAATATGTCCACTGCTGGTTTTAAAATTGGATTTTAGATACTGGATGTGGTACATAAATATATTTACTGGCTTCAGATGAGATCGATCAATGAGTTGGAAACGGGACGAGAGTTGCTGTTTTGGCCGTAGAAACCTAAGTTTTGGAACTGCCATTTGGGCATGTACTTAAATTAGGAGACTGTTATAATGTATCTAGTTTGACTATGAACATTATCTTTGTATCTAGTTTAACCCGTTGCGGGTATACCTTTATATTCTAGAACACTAAGTGTTTTGTTTATAAAGATGATATTGAGATAAGCACATTAGATGTGAATAAAAAATTTATATTTAGAATATAAATTAATCTCAAACATATAATATGAAAAACAAAAGCTCAAACTGAATAAATCTGTTGAGACTTAAAAGTAGCATTGTTGTCTGGGACACATTAACAAGACTCGTATATCCACACTTTTGAAGAGTGGATACTAGGACATATTTGATTTTAATTGAAATGATGTCTACGAATCTAGTTTGTTAGGCAAAGTGCCTAAAACACCTTTTACTTGGTAAAAGTGCAAGTGCAACCGATCTGTTAGCCCTCGTTCATGGTGACGTAAGTGGGCCCATGTCTAGCTAGGCTAGAGGTGGATATGAATACTTCGTAACCTTTACGGATGTGGCCTCGCGTTACGATTATGTGTATCTTATGAAACACAAGTCAGAAACATTTGAGTAATTCAAAGAGTTTCGACACGAAGTAAGAAAACAGACCGGTAAAAGTATTCAAAATATTACGGTCGGACCATAGTGTAAAATACTTAAACATATAAGTTTCAAGATTACTTAAAAGTGTATTGTATTCTTTCACAGTGGACTCCTCCCAGGACACCTCAATTTGACGGTGTGTCCGAACAGAGAAACCGAACTTTGTTAGACATGGTAAGGTTAATGATGAGTCGCTCTGAGCTACCAATTTCCTTCAGAGGATACGCATTAAACAGTGCAATACTTATTTTGAATAAGGTTCCATGAAAATCTGATAGACAGACTTCATATTAGATATGAACAGGAAAGAAACTGGGTTTCTCATTCCTGAAGATTTGGGATGCTGGGCATATAATTGAATGTTTGGATGATACCAAACTAGAACCCAAATCAAATAAATGCCTATTTGTAGGTTGTCCTAGGTAAACCAAAGTATTGTACTTATACAACTCACAAGAGAGAAATGTAATTGTTGCTCTCCATGCGGTTTTCCTAAGAGGAATTCCTATATGCAGTGGTAAGTGGGAGGAAAGTAAAAATCAATGAAAATCAGAGTAATATTGTTCCAGGCACCGAGTCCTCATGGAACACCAACCGTTCATCAGAGATGAAACTATACCTATAATCTTTGAATACACAAGAACTGCATAGGTCAGAGAGAGTCAGAAAACAACTTGGCCGGTATGGGTTTCTGATCTCACCTTATGTAGATATCAATCTTATTGAGGAAGACAAACCAGCTATGTATGAGGAATTGATACAAGGGATCGACTCATTTTATGGCAAAGTGCCATGACATCCAAAACGGATTCCATGTATACCGACCAAGTTTGGACACTAGATGATGTACCAGAAGGCATTGTGCATATCGATCCATTTATCGATTGAAGCAAGCATTGTGTTATTGGAATCAACGTTTTGATGATATCATAATGGTATATGATTTCATTCAAAACGAATATGATTCTTGTGTATATAAGAAGGTTAGTGGGAGCGCACTGACAATGAATGTCCTATAAGTTGATGATATATTGCTTCTTAGCAATAACATTCCCAGGCTATAATCGGTGAAAGCTTGGCTTTCGTTAAATTCTCCATAGAATACCTGGGAGAAGCAGGCTTTATTCTAGGAATAAAGATCTACTGGGATAGATCTAGAAAGCTGCTGACACTCTCTCAGTGTTTGTACGTTTTGTTATGTACGTTACCTGATGTCTCATATACTTTGAGCATATAGAGTCACAATCAGGCCAATCCAGGTGATGGTCACTGGATTGATGTTAGGAACATCCTTAAGTATCTTAGATGAATTAAGGATGCGTTATTAAAATATGGGGAAATGGGAACTTGAGGTAACTAGGTTCACCGCTGCAAGTTTCCAAACCGATAAAGATGACTTTAAGTCGCAATGATGGTATATATTTAGTTTGAATAACGGAATAGTGAGTTGGAAATCTTCCAAGCAAGATACTGTTGCCGAATAAATAACAAAAGAGGAACATTGCTGCAGCTGAGGCTGCAAAAGAAGTATTTTGGATATATATAATCCTAATTGGATTAGGTATAGTTCTGTTAGCAGCTGAGCTAGGCTCTAACACAGGCTAAAGAATTATGGTCTCATCAACGATCCAAGTATATACTTCGACTATTTCATCTGATTCGTCAGATCATACATCATGGCGATGTGATGATCGAATAAAATGCATGAGATGATTACATTGAAAATCCGCTGACGAAAGCTGTTTCTCAACAGAAATTTGAGCAACCCATACATAGTCAGGTGTTAGACACTTGAGTGATTGGCTATCAGCCAAGTGGGAGATTGTTTGACAATTATGACCCATAGCATCACTTTTTGTACAGAACATGGCGTTGTTGTACAAATTAACTAAGTGACAAGGGAAATTGCTCTTTTATCATTTGTAATTGGATTACCGGGATATATAAATGATAAAAGTCCATATGATTAGTACCAGATTAATAAGATATGAGACAGTATTAATCCACGTAAGGTTTAACCATTAAATATCCCTAGTTGTAGTATTATCGAGAATGGACATCGATAATGCGGAATATGCTAGTATTACACTTGTGCGTGTTATGGAAGCGTAACTGCATAGTTCTCATATATTTGTGTATTGGATACTCATGCAAGTGTAATAGGAGGTTTTGTTTTCCGATGGTACTGAAACAGCTTTGCTCTGGATAGACCCATCGGAATCCCATTGGTAGTATGACTATGTGTCTATGGGAATCCGAATCAAGGTAGGTGTATTTGGTCTTAAACTAAGACTTGCATCGCTAATATTTGGGACAATCAGTATACTTTGGTTTTGGTCGTCCGGGGCTTTAACAGGTTCTATGTATGCCTCTTCTCGGTATACTGAGAATCGTAGTGTATTGGGTGTGATATCAAGATGGAAGTATCACTTCAGTCATATTGAGATGATATTCATGCGGGATACGGAACTTGTACTCTTGTATGTTGCAGCTATCAGGATAATATGACAAGGTCATGATTATCCGATTATAGAGACTAGTTACCGGTGATCCAATATATGCTTCGTACGGGGCATACACAATTCCAGCCCCAGGCCTAGCATGTGACATTCTGGTACTGGATCGCAATATGCAATACTATGTATGCTACACCTGACAAAGATTACATATTCCTTTAAAGAATATTTCCTGAGAATTGGGTAGGCACGGTGCTTTGCTAGAATCCAACCATTTCTTTTAAATCGGTAAGAATGTGGTATCAGGTACGCACGTATTCGGATAGTCCGATGAACGTATTTACTGCCAACATATCCAGGGATCTCTTGGGTCGCTTCCGAAATTCACCGTTGAGATTTGACTCGAACAAAAGAATTAATCTGAGATTAATTATGAGAGAGAAAATAAATCTAGGATTAATTACGGTAATAAATTAATCTGAGATTAATTAAAAGAGAAAGATTTAATCTGGGATTAATTTCGTTGAGAATTTATTCGGGATTAAATTCGTCGAGAAGAGAGAACGCGATTAATTTAGAATAAATCGGTAAAGTAAATTTAATAGTTAAATTAGATTTTACTATTTAATTTATTTAATTGGGCTAAAATAATATATCAGATATATTAATTGAAATTAGATTTCAACGCGGAATTAAAATTGGATTTTAATTCAAGCAAATGAATTAATTTAGAATTAATTCGTAAGTGACTTTCGTAATAATATTATGAGGCATTATTATTTAAATTAAATTGGATTTAATCACGTCGCAACGGAAAATTCGTTTAAACAGATTAAACGAACTCGAGCCCGAAATGTGTTGAGCAAGCCCACTTGAATTTTGAATTTAAAGTGGGGCCCACCAACTTACCTCAAATGTCTTCACAAGATTGATGGTGGTAATGAAAGCATTTAATGAATCTTACACAACACTCTTTTGACTTTTGCTTTTTGAAAAGTATATACAATTTTTTGGAAAAAGAAATTGTAATTTTTTTAGAAAGTAAATACACAAAATCAAAAACCTCTCTCTTCTCTCCCTATCCATGGCCGAAACTTTGAACCTTGGAGGGGAAAATATTTTCTTTCATTTTGTTCCAAGCTATCACTTAAAAGAGTGGACCAAGGTGATAGGGAAACTCACCCAAGTTTTGGAAACACTCAAGAAGGACTTGGAGCTTCCACCGAAATGCATAAAAAATTTTGAACTCATCCGATCAATGTGAGTATTTTCCGCAACTCTTTTGATTTTATTCACACACAAATCACTTTTAGACGATCATGGTGTAGGCACTGCATTTTTTCATATAAGTCCCGATGATGAGCCTCGTATGGAGGCACTACCCGATAAGTTACGGAAGTTGCCGGAAACGGACGTCGGAAGGGAAAATTCAGAAATCAATACCTTGTTGGACTTAATTCGTTTGCTTAGCTTCGGGTTCGCTCATTGGATCTCTGTTTTAAAATTCATCCTTAGCCCACAACTTATACCAAACCACACGCCCAAGCCCACCAAAGAACCAAGCTCCACACGCCCAAGCCCACCAAACCCATCCAAAAATATCCAACACATTAAACACATGTTAAAATCTAAATAAATCACATTCCTAATTTAAATAAATCACATGCTTAAATCAAATAAATCAAATCAAATCCCATAAATCCTTTCCCAAACTAAAACAAATCACCTTCCTAAATTGAATAGATCTTTTCCTTATAACACACTAATTAAATCTTCCCATGATCACACAATCTCCATTCCTTACCCATACAAGGACAACCCTAACCCATTCTTATAAAAAGACACACAAACTAAAACCCTGAGCTCACTTCTCACGTCCCATAACTCTCCCTCTTTCTCTCGCTCCATTTCTCTCTATCTCTTTCTTTGATCGGCCACATGCACAAATGAGAACCCTAAACATTCTTTCACGGCAACATCCACTCTTGTTATCACCAAACCATACCAAACCTTCAAAAAAGAAATCCTAAATCAGCAGCCACTAACCGATAACCAAAAAACACAAACAAACCCTAGACACACAAATACTCACGCAACCCCTCCTTCTTTGGTTCACTCACGACCTCACGCCAAGGACACACGTCCTTTGCTTCATCCACGGCAGCAACTAAAAGGCCACACAAAGCCCCCCTCACGTAACACACACCGACACACCTAGAAACACACACACATGTCCCCTACAAAAACACACACCTCACGCCACTCATGAATGTACATACCACAGACTACTCACGGTCAGCCACTTGACACACAGCCGACACCCCCTTAACCGAACAACAATTAGCCTAAAGCAGTACCCCTTAACTGATCAAAACAAACACTAAAACCATAGCCCCAATCAGCGTGAAACAGCAGCCGAATAACCCTTTAAACCAGTCCAAGAAATTGACCAAAAACAGTGTAAAATCACCCTTGAAAACAGTCCCTAAACCCCATAAAACAGTCACTGAAAACAGAGACAAAAACAGCAGCGAAACCGAATCAAAAAGCGGAGAAAACAGTGAGCAAAATGGCAGTGAAACCAAACCAGTGAACCGGAGGAGTTGCGGAGCATTAACCCTTCCGACGGCCGCGTAACGCACTTCCAATAGGCGACTTAAAAGGTAAGACCTGAGGGCACCCTTTTATTTATTGTCGTTCATCTTTTTCAATTATTTATTAGTATTTCTTCGCATGCATATTGTTGGTTCATGTATGTCATTGTTGTTGGATGAATGATTGAGTGTTGCCTCTCGAGGTATATCGGATCAAAACCCAGACGTAAATTCCGTAGCCGAATCCGAATGGACGATTGTGCGGTCTGTACTTGGAATACAACTCCACGTACCACTTAGGGAAACGCTCATGCATGTGTTTACGTGATTATTGATGTTATTTTTGTGATCCAGTTCGAACGCGTTATCAAATGCTAAATGAACGTATGCATTCTGCCTCAACCCGTTCGGATGCGTTTCCGAACGCTACTCGAACGTGTGTATTCTGTTTACCATTCGAATGCGTTTACGAACGCTACATGAACGCACACACACTGGACGAATTCCTTCATCATGTTTTATGCATGTTTGTCTCATTAGTTATTCATTTCCCCATCATATGCTTAGTTAGCTCTCTTTAATATTTATACTTTTACCGTTATTGTTTATTTATCTTTCCGCATTTATTTATTTAATATGTTCATGAAATTGTGTGCTTACTGTTATGTCAATTTACTTTTATGCATACAAACTTAGATATAGGTTGTATGCGAACTTATATATAGGTTGTATGCAAACTTAGATGTAGGTTATTCTTGCGTATGTCTGTTGCGTAGGCTTGGTTATATTATCGCTTAAATCCGTTCATTACAATAGGCATATTTAAGGCCGCACTCACCCCAACGGTTTGAGGTCTTCCCTTGCAAGGGGTGAGTGCGGCCTTAAATCGTTTCCCAGATCACACTGAGTGGCGACTCCATTTTATTTCTCTGGTTTAGTCCCCCGCGGGCTACTCCGTACTCCCGACCGGACCGCGAGCCTGGAACAGCGTCGTCGATTTCTGTGTCCTACAGTCTGGCGACTCCACTGGGGATAGAGAATCGGCCCCGAAATAATGCCTTGTAATGTTTGTGATTTTTTGTTTTAGTTAACTGTGTCTGCAAGTGGGTTGGATCCAAGGGGTTTAATCAAAGGAATTATTAGAACTAGGTAATGATTTTGTGTCTTCCTTCACTCACTACCTTTCGATAGCTGAAAGGAAAAGCTGTGAAGACACCTAGATAATCATTTACTCAAAGCTTACCGTGATTGACTAACTTGGAGGATCTATTGTTTATTCATGTCACCAAGGCGATAAGAGCCTAAGAGGCATGGGTATTTAAGAGAGTTCGCTCCACCCTCCCTCTGGGGAATCTTTAATAAGGAATCCATTTGACAGTCATTCATGTATCATCACTCGTTGGCACGTACCTTAGCGTATAAAAAAGGTGCGCTCACTTGGTCACTCGAACCATTGAGTGAGGAGACCTAGTTGTGGACAATCCTTCGCCAGCGGGAGCCTTTGTTCTACACTCCCATAAACCCACATGTGAACCGTAGTTGTATAAACAGTAGAAACCATCCCTTGATACTTGTGTTTGGGACCATCATCATTTGGATTCAGTTGGACTTCTTGTCATAAGATGTGAACTTGTTGGGCCATTTAAACTGGGATGAGTTTGTGTCTTATGACGATTGGGCCAAAAGTTTCTAAAATACCGATGGGCCACTTTGTGTTTGGGCCCCCTATCATTTGAAGTTTTTTAGCCACATTATCGAAAAAATGTAAACCTGTTGGGCCTTTTTCAACTAGGACAAGTTTACACCTCGTAATGATATGATTGAATACTTCAAAATGATAATGGGGCAAGTTGTATGAAAACCTTAATGTATGTAGAAGATCCAAACATGATCTAAATATGTCAGAAGCATGAGTCCAATATCTGTTTTGATAACCACATGCATATTATACCTCATACATCGCACACATCTCATGCATACACGCATCATGTTAACCCCTGTGTCTTAAAAGTCATCATAGATATTCGTTGGGTTAGGGGTAAAAGAAGACTTGTCAAGAAGAGTTTAGAAAACATGGATATCGGGGAAAAGGAAACCGAGGAACAGAAAACTTTACGGAAAAGATAAAAAGACCATTGTGGGGGCCTTCAGCAAAAAAAGGGAAAAAAAGAAAAAAAAATATTGCTTGTTCTTAGTCCTTAATAGTTAGGCATAAGTCCAATGATGAAATCATTTGCTTTAGGGAGAAATCTTAGAAACGATAAACTTTTGATGTGTTTTTATCTGATACTTTGAGTGATTGATCTATGTTAGACTCGTAAGCACTTGATTATGGTTCTTCGCAGTGAAAACCTGAGTAGTTAGCAAAGTGACTAGTTGAAGAAATTGTAGGTCGGTGAATGACCGTTTGCCCAAATGTCTATCCTGATTTGCTTGTGTTATGATATGTGGTATGGTTGAAAATAAAAGAAAAGTCTCTAAAGAAAATAATTAAACCACCTATAACCGATAAACGTGAAGCTACCCATGGGCGAGTATTAGGACCACCATGAGGAGAAATGCTACCTTAAAGGGTATGTGTGTTGAAAAAAAAAAGATAAAAAAAAGATAAAAAAGAATTTCAAAACGAAAAGAAAAAAAGAGAGACAAAAGAGAAAGAAAACCATACCACATTGAGCACGGAAAAGAAACTGCAGGGCATAATTGAGACATCTAGGTTGGTTTGACCCATCGATCCCAATTTTTTGACGAAATCATTGAGTTGGCTTACCTAGGGATGAATCTGCAAAGGAACCTTTACACACACACACTTTGAGTCTGGCTTAGGTCATTTATTCAAAGACTTGGATTTGAGTTGCGTTGAATGTTTTGAAGGTTCTCTGGTTTCAATACTGGGCATTCTTTGAGGGCAATAATATGTGTAACTATTGGGACTATTTCGTAGCATGTGAAATAATATGATGATATAGAATTCCATATCATGTGGTCCACCTTGACCTAATGCAAGCAGCGGAGAGCATAAAGCTAAATCAAGACTGAGGGCGACCAGTCTACCACCTCGCGAATAAGGGACACAACGAGATCTTGAGCCATGAGACAAAAGAAAACCAACCAATCACTAGAAGAGAACAGGCAAAAGGAAACTGTAAGCATGCCCAGGGGGCGACCAAAGACATTAGTAGGCCAAAGAAGCCAGAGAGCACAAGGAAGGCCTAACCCAGCGGAATAGGAAACACATCCATGAATACATGGATACACGTCACATGCACGTAATTTTTGTTTTGTTTTTGTTCGCAGGTGTTGAAGAAAATGAAAAGGCGGCAAATACAAGTAGTTTCAGGAACGGATCCCAGGGTCGAAGCCCACATTTCGGGAATGAATCTCAGGGCCGAGGTTCATATTTTCAGCAGTTTCGGGAATGAATCCTAGGGTCGAAGCCCACATTTCGGCAATGAATCCCAGGGTCGAGGCCCACACTATCAGTAGTTTCGGGAATGAATCCAAGGGTCGAGGCCCACACTATCAGCAGTTTTGAGAATGAATCTCAGAGCCGAGGCCTACACTATCAGCAGTTTCGGGAAAGAATTCCAGGGTCGAGGCCCACATTATAAGCAGTTTCGGGAATGAATCCCAGGGTCGAGGCCCACATTATAAACAGTTTCGGGAATGAATCCCAGGGTTGAGGCCCACACTATGAGCAGTTTCAGGAATGAATCCCAGGGTCAAGGCCCACACTACCAGCACTTTCGGGAATGAATCCCAGGGTCGAGGCCCACACTATCAGTAGTTTGGGGAATGAATCCCAGGGTCGAGACCCATATTATAAGCAATTTCATGAATGAATCCCAGGGTCGAGGTCCACATTATTAGCAGTTGCAGGAATGAATCCCAGGGTTGAGGCCCATACTATCAGCCGTTACGGGAAGGAATCCCGGGGGAATGAATCTTAGGGCTGAGGCCCATACTATCAACAGTTTCGATAATGAATCCCATGGTCGAGGCCCACATTGTCAGTGGTTTCGGGAATAAATCCCAGGGTCGAGGCCCATGTTGTCGGCAGTTTCGGGAATGAATCCCAAGGTCGAGGCCCACATTCTCACTAGTTTGGGAATGAATCCCAGGGTCGAGGCCCACGTTGTCAGCAGTGTTGGGAATGAATCTCAGGGTCGAGGCCCACGTTGTCAGCATTTTCGGGAATGAATCCCAGTATCGAGGCCCACGTTGTCAGCCGTTTCGGGAATGAATCCCTGGGTCGAGGCCCACACTATCAGAAATTTCGGGAATGAATCCTAGGGTCGAGGCCCACACTATCAGTGTTTTCGGGAATGAATCCCAGGGTCGAGGCCCACACTATCAGAAGTTTCGGGAGTGAATCCCAGGCCGAGGCCCACACTATCAGCAGTTTCGGGAATGAATCTCAGGGTCGAGGCCATATTATCAGCAGTTTCGGGAATGAATCACAAGTTCGAGGCCCACATTATCAACAGTTTCGAGAATGAATCCCAGGGTTGAGGCCCACACTATCAGAAATTTCGGGAATGAATCTCATGGTTGAGGCCCATATTATAAGCAATTTCGGGAATGAATCCCAGCTTCGAGGCCCATATTATCAGCAGCATCGGGAATGAATCCCAGGGTCGAGGCCCACTTGTCAGCAGTTTCGGGAATAAAATCCCAGGGTCGAGGCCCACATTGTCAGCGGTTTCGGGAATGAATCCCAGGGTCGAGGCCCCTGTTGTAAGCAGTTTCGGGAATTAATCCCACGGTCGAGGCCCACATTGTCAGTGGTTTCGGGAATGAATCCCAGGGTCGAGGCCCACATTGTCAGCAGTTTCGGGAATGAATCCCAGGGTCGATGCCCACATTATCACCAGTTTCGGGAATGAATCCGGGGTCGAGGCCCACATCATCAGTAGCTTCGGGAGTGAATCCCTAGGTCGAGGCCCATATTATCAACAATTTTGGGAATGAATCCCAGGGTCGAGGCCCACATTATCACCAGTTTCGGGAATGAATCCCAGGGTCGAGGCCCACATCATCAGTAGCTTCGGGAGTGAATCCTTAGGTCGAGGCCCACATTATCAGCATTTTTGGGAATGAATCCCAGGGTCGAGGCCCACACTGTCAGTAGTTTCGGGAGTGAATCCCAGGGTCGAGGCCCACATCATCAACTCAGATTAGGAATGAATCCCGAAGATCGAAGCACCTTGCCACCTCTTATCAGTTCAGTTTGTAGTGATTCATAGAGATCGCAGCATCTTGCATGGATGAATCTTATGGTCGCAGCACCTCACCACCAGATCAACTCAGTTCGAAACAACAGGCAAGTCAGGCAGCAGATGGCGAGCCAGGAAAGTAAAAATACATGCATAACTTTGATAGGATTGTCATTGTCACACACTGCACAAGTCCCATCAAAGTGGGGGCGACTGTAGGCACTGTATTTTTACATATAAGTCCCGATGATGAGCCTCGTATGGAGGCATTACCCGATAAGTTACGGAAGTCGTGGGAAACAGACGTCGGAAGGGAAAATTCAGAAATCAATACCTTGTTGGACTTAATTCATTTCCTTAGCTTCGGGTTCGCTCGTTGGATCTCTGTTTTTAAAATTCATCCTTACCCGTAACCTACACCAAACCACACGCCCAAGCCCACCAAAGAACCAAGCTCCACACGCCCAAGCCCACCAAACCCATCCAAAAAATATCCAACACATTAAACACATGTTAAAATCTAAATAAATCACATTCCTAATTTAAATAAATCACATGCCTAAATCAAATAAATCAAATCAAATCCCATAAATCCTTTTTCCTAAACTAAAACAAATCACCTTCCTAAATTGAATAGATCTTTTCCTTATAACACACTAATTAAATCTTCCCCATGATCACACAATCTCCATTTCCTACCCATACAAGGACAACCCTAACCCACTCTAATAAAAAGACACACAAACTAAAACCCTCAGCTCACTTCTCACTCCCCACAACTCTCCCTCTTTCTCTCGCCCCCCTCTCTTTCTCTATCTCTCTCTCTCTCTTTCTTTGATCGGCCACACGCACAAACAAGAACCCTAAACATTTTTTCACGGCAACATCCACTTTTGGCATCACTCAACCAAACCAAACCTTCAAAAAAGAAATTATAAATCAGAAACCACTAACCGATAACCAAAAAAACACAAACAAACCCTAGACACACAAATACCCACGCAGCCCCTCCTTCTTTGATTCACTCACGACCTCACGCTAAGGACACACGTCCTTTGCTTGATCCACGACAGCAACCAAAAGGCCACACAACGCCCCCCTCACGTAACACACACCGACACACCTAGAAACACACACACATGTCCCCTACAAAAACACACACCTCACTCCACTCATGAACGCACACACCACAGGCTACTCACGGTCAGCCACTTGACACACAGCCGGCTCCCCCTTAACGAATAACAATTAGCCTAAAGCAGTACCCCTTAACTGATCAAAACAAACAATAAAACCATAGCCCTAATCAGCGTGAAACAGCAGCCGAATAAACCTTTAAACCAGTCCAAGAAATTGACTAAAAATAGTGCAAAATCACTCTTGAAAATAGTCCCTAAACCCCATAAAACAAAACAGAGACAAAAAAACAGCAGCGAAACCGAATTGGAAAGTGGAGAAAATAGTGAGAAAAACGGTAGTGAAACCGAACCAGTTAACCAGAGGAGTTGCAGAGCATTAACCATTCCGACGGCCGCGTAACGCACTTCCAAGAGTCGCTTAAAAGGTAAGACTTGAGGGCACCCTTTTATTTATTCTCGTTCATCTTTTTCAATTATTTATTAGTATTTTTTCGCATGCATATTGTTGGTTCAAGTATGTCATTGTTGTTGGATGAATGATTGAGTGTTGCCTCTCGTGGTATATCGGATGGAAACCCAGACGTAAATTCCGTAGCCGAATCCGAATGGTTGGTAGTGCGGTCTGTACTTGGGATACAACTCCACGTACCACTTGGGGAAACGCTCATGCATTTGTTTACGTGATTATAGATGTCATTTTTGTGATCCCTTTCGAACGCGTTATCAAACACTACACGAGCGTATGCATTCTGCCTCAACCCGTTCGAACGCATTTCCGAACGCTACTCGAACGCGTGCATTCTGTTTACCACTCGAACGCATTTACAAACGCTACACGAATGCACACACACTGGACGGATTCCTTCATCATGTTTTATGCATGTTTGTCTCCTTAGTTATTCTTTTCCCCATCATATGCTTAGTTAGCTCTCTTTAATATTTATGCTTTTACCGTTATTATTTATTTATCTTTCCGCATTTATTTATTTAATATGTTCATGAAATTGTGTGCTTACCGTTATGTCGATTTACTTTTATGCATGCAAACTTAGATATAGATTGTATGCGAACTTAGATATAGGTTGTCTACAAACTTAGATGTAGGTTATTCTTGGGTATGTCTGTTACGTAGGCTTGGTTATATTATCGCTTAAATCCGTTCATTACAAGAGGCATAAGTAAGTGACAATTCTGAACCCAACGGTTTGAGGTCTTCCCTTGCGAGGGGTGAGTGCGGCCTTAAATCATTTCCCAGTTCACACTGGGTGGCGACTCCATTTTATTTCTCCGGTTTAGTCCTCCGCGGGCTACTCCGTACTCCCGACCAGGCCGCGAGCCTGGAACAGCGTCGCCGATTTATGTGTCATACACTTGGCATGTTCTAGGAACACTAACAAATACTTGCGATGATCAATACGCTTTGGTTTTGGTCGTCCGAGGTTTTAACAGGTTCTGTGTATGCCTCTTCTCGTTATACTGAGAATCGTAGTGTGTTGGGTGTGATGTCAAGATGGAAGTATCACTTCAGTCATATGGAGTTGATGATCACGCAGGGATACAGAATTGGTACTCTTAAATACTGCAGCTATCGGGATAGTATGACTAGGTCATGATTATCTGATTACAGGGACTAGTTGCTAGTGATCTAATATATGCTTCGTATGGGGCAGACACAATTCCAGCCCCAGGCCTAGCATGTGACATCTGATACTGGATCGCAATACGCAATACTTAGTATACTACGCTTGATAAAGATCATGTATTCCTTAAAATAATATTTCTGGAGAATTGGGTAGGCACGGTGCTTTGCTAGAAGCCAACTATGTATTGTAAATTGGTAAGAATGTGGTACCGGGTACGCACATGTTCGGATAGTCCGACAACCGGATTTACTGCCAACATATCCAGGGATCTCTTGGGTCGCTTCCCAAAGATTCACCGATGACATTTGACTCGAACATAATTAATCTAGATTTAATTATGAGAGATTGAAAATTAATCTAGGATTAATTGCGGCAAGAATTTATCTGGGATGAAATTCGATTAGAAGAGAGAACACGATTAATTTGGAATTAATCAATTAAATAATATATTAGATATCTTAATTGAAATTAGATTTCAAAGTGAAATTAGAATTGGATTTTAATTTGGGCAAACGAATTAATTTAGAATTAATTCATAAGCGACTTCCGTAATAATTTTGCTTGGCATTATTATTTAATTAAATTGGATTTAATAATGTCGCAACGGTAAATTCGTTTAGTTCGGAATTAAATGAACCCGGGCCCGAGTGAAGTTGCGTGTTGGATTAGCCGACTTGAATTTGGAATTTAAATGCGGTGGGACCCACTTGACTTACATCAAGATTTTTGACACTTGATGGATGTTGTTAATGGTTGAGTAAAGCTTAGATTGCTTTTAAAACACTCAAACTAAGTCCAACACACAAACTCAATATTTAAGGCAAGTCAACTTTGGAAGTGGTACTAGTTACTATTCATAGCACACTTTCTTTCTTCTCCAAGCTCATTGCCGTGAGCTTCTCCTCTCCCCATTGAAGTTTTGTTGCAAAATTTCCATGAGCTAGCACTTCAAAGAGCAAATAAGGTGATAGGGAAACCAATCCCTTGAGTTTGGAACACTCAAAAAAAAGCTTGGAGCTATTCACAAACATCAAAAGTTTTGAAATCCATCATCCAAACCAATCAAAGTAAGTTTATTTCGCAATCTTATTTTTGATTATTCACACTCAAAATCATCTTAAAGATCCTTGGAATGTTCTAGGAACACTAACACCTAGAAAAAATCTCTCTCTTGCCTCTCTCCCGCTGGCACTTTACATTATTCTACCCAATTACATAATACTATAAGAAACCTCATTTACATTGAGGGGAATTGGTGAGAAGATAAATACAATGCGATAAGGAGGTGATAGGCTGGACACGCAGGTCCAATTTCAAATAAATACCATATTTACAATAATTTCCAAAATTACCCCACCCAACTAATATTCATCTGATATACATTATTCAACAAATACATCCAAGAATTCACACATAGCATGTTGTCAATCAATCTAATCCAATTAATTAATCTTTGATTAATGACCATCCAATGTTCATACAATGATTTGATTTGCGCGAGTCCAACTCATTTAAGAATAAATAGTCAAATTAAGTATTCTTGAATTATATCGAACTACAATTTTAAATCCAATTTAAATTGTATCCAATACTAATTCATGTTTAATTCCACATTAAACAATTACACCTATTATAGTGGCTTTTTAGACTTGAATTCCAAATCCAATCCAAATGGATCTCAAATGCCCAATTAGCATCCAATGCCAATTCAATTAAGTCCAATGGGCTTTAATTAATTCTTTAGGCATGGACTTTGGCCATTATGGATCAAACCCAAAATGCCAAGGCCCATTTAGGAATCACCATTTGCCAAAAATCAATTTTGTCCCATTAGGCCCAATTAAATAATTAAAGGCACAAAATCATATTTTGGACTTTATGGAAATGGTTTAGGCCCAATTGGATCCAACCCAATTGTCCAAAACCAAACTTGGCCCAACCAAGCCCATTAGCCCAAATACAACCAAATTAGATTAATATATTATTCCAAATATCACACTAATCTAATTAAAGTGTAATTAACACAATTAATCTAATATTTCCAAAATATTAATTAATCTAATTAATCATGCTTAATCATTCCAATTCATGTCCAACATAAATTGAAGCAAAATATATTCATCAACATGCTTACATACTCACGGCAATAGTAAGAAATAACATTAATTTTGATTTCAATCCAATTAAATCAACAATCAACATTCATTTCATGCTTTTAACACATCCAATTGTCAAATTTCAAAAAATTACCATGAGATTATCAAGGGTTCATGTTCGGCCAAGGAACAAAAATTGGAGAAATTTTTATCCAATCAATTTTCACAAATCCAACAATACATAACTTTTAGTTATCATCATCCAACATTAACCAAACACTCAATTTAGAAATTTACATGCTCCAAGCAAAATCCCCAAATTAAAGTTAAGAACCCTATATTTCAAATCATGCTTAGAAGGCTCTGATACCATTGTTAGTGTCATACACATGCCACAAGATCTCTAAACATGATTTATGTGTGAATTATCAAGTAAAGTTGTGGAAAGAAACTTATATTGATCGGTTGTCAAATTTCCAAAATTTCTTTGGATGATGAAGCTCCAAGCTTTAATTTGTTGTTCCAACTCTTGGGTGAGTTTCCCTATCACCTCATTCAACTCACAAAGTGCCAGCTTTAGTGAAAAATTGAAGCAAAATTCTTCCTCCAAGAGAGAAGCAATTCGGCAAAATGGGAGAGAGAATAATAGAATGAATAATGACTTCCAAAGTTGGTTGGTGTGTGAAGTAATGAATCTAATTTATTGTAGACAACTACTCACATCAAGTGTCAAAAAGTTGATGTAAGTAAAGTGGGTCCCACCACTTTAAATTCGAAATTTAAGTTGGCTTACACAACACACAACTAAGCTTTGGGCCCGGGTTCGTTTAATCTGATTAAGCAAATTTTCCGTCGCTAAATAATTAAATCCAATTTAATTAAATAACTATGCCTCGTAAAATTATTACGATAGTCGCTTACGAATTAATTCCAAATTAATTCGTTCGCTCGAATTAAAATCTAATTTTAACTTCGTATTGAAATCCAATTTCAATTAATATATTTGATATAGTATTTTAGCAAAAAATAAATAAATTAAATAGAAAAATCCAATATAACTATTAAATTTATTTTATCGATTAATTCCAAATTAATCGTGTTCTCTCTTCTAGACGAATTTAATCCCAGATAAATTCTTGCCGCAATTAATCCCAGATTAATTCTTGCCGCAATTAATCCCAGATTAATTTTCTCTCTCATAATTAATCCCAGATTAATTCTATTCGAGTTAAATGTCATTAGTGAATCTTTGGGAAGCGACTCAAGAGATTCCTGGATATGTTGACAGTAAATACGGTCATCGGACTATCCGAACACGTGCGTACCCCATACCACGTTCTCATTGATTTACAAGACATGGTTGGCTTCTAGCAAAGTACCGTGCCTACCTAATTCTCCAAAAATATCCATTGAGGAATATTATATGTATCAGGCGTAGTAATACAATGTATTTACGTAATACGATCCAGTATCGTATGTCACATGCTAGGCCTAGGGCTGGCGTTGTGTCTGCCCCTTCCGAAGCATATATCGGATTCTGCGTAACTAGTCTCTATAATCGGATAGTCATGACCTAGTCATACTATTCTGATAGCTGTAGCATTTAAGAGTACTAGTACTATATCCTGTGTGACCATCATCTCCATATGACTTAAGTGCTACTCCCATCTTGACATCACACACAATACACTACGATTCTCAGTAAACCCAGCAGAGGCGTACACAGAACTTGTTAAAGCTCCAGACGACCAATACCAAAGTAAACTGATTGTCGCAAGTAATAGCGATGCAAGTCTCAAGTTAAAGATCACATACACCTACCCTGATTCGAATTCCCATAAACACATAGTCATAATACCAATGGGATTCCGAGGGGTCTATCCAGAGCGAAGCTGTTCCCGGTCCAACAAATAATAGAACCTCTTATCACACTTTCATAAGTATCCAATACCTAAATATATGAGAACTATGTCGTTAAGCTTCCATAACGCGCACAAGTGTAATACTAGTCTATTCCGCATTTGTCCAGTCTCGATAATACTACGACTAGGGATATTTAATGATTAAATCGTTCGTGTATTAATATTGTCTCATATCTTATTAATCTGATTTAATCATATGGACTTTTATCATTAATAATCCAAGTAATCCAATTACATAATGATAAAATAGCAATTTCATTTTGGTCACATAGTTAATTTTACAAAAAACACAATTTCTTTTACAATAGTGATGCTATGGGTCATAATTTTCCAACAGTATCGTCGTCCGCCCAGTCCTCTACATGTGTACATGTTCTCTGTCCGTCAATTCCAAACTGTATCAAGTTACTTACTGGGGTGGGTTTTTCCCCCATGCCCCGAAAAATAAAAATCATGCTTTGAAAATATTTTTATCTCAATCATAATTTAGAGCATAAACTGTCATGTAATGACTGTAATGAAATCATCTAACGCCCTAAAGTGTAAAAGTAAATCTGTTACGAAAACTACAAAATAAAAGTCAAGTAAAAAGTAGAGTGTCCACTCACTGTGTTGAAGTTCTGATAGCCTTTCATCACCTCGCTGAAGAACTCATGGTTCCCGCGATGATCTTCATTTGGATAAACTATATTAGTACTGGACTAAGAAACACATTTTCGGAATTAAACTAAAATTTTCTTATTCTAATAAGTGCTATCACTCTGAGGGTATCGTACTCTTAACATGATGTAACATGTACATAAGAGTTGATACGAGACTCTTAGGGTAGCCTCTAACGTGTTCGGGTAAAACTGGGATGGCTTAAAACTAATCCGGGTAATATTTTAACCAGAAACGTGCCCTTACTTTTACCGTGCGCGTCGCGATGAAAGTTCCTTATGTGTGTTGGGAAGCGGCCGCAAGTGCGCAGCGGAAAATTAAAAATTATGATACCGTTATCCATTTGCCTAAGACCCATTTGTTTTGATTATTCTACCATCCTAGGCATGTTACTATATATTCTAAGCATAAAAACTCATAAAACATGCAAAGAACATAAACTTAAACATGGTAACTCATAAGAACTCTAATTAAAAATAAAGAAAGAAAAAGACTTACTTGAACCGAAGACTCCTCCAGTCCTCCCTCCAATCTACAAGCTTTTCTCGAACTCAGCAAGCTCTTCCATGTTCGAAATAGCCACCCAAGTGTGTGGTCTCCAAAGGTGCACACACCAAAGCCAAAACTCAACGGCAAGACTATGCCTTGAGTGCACGGGTATTTTGCCCATGGTGCTAGCCTAGGAAAATACCTCAAAACTTTTAACTTGAGATTCCTCTAGTCAATTAGACTAAGGATCCTCAAAACCAGTGGCTTACTCTTAAACTTTAGAGTTGCTCACTTATATAAACCCAAGATATGAAAGGTTTTGGTGTAAAAATTTGTAAAGAATCTTTGGGTTTATATAAGTGCTCCAAAGACAACAAAATTAATTAAGAATCCGATGTGGGATAAATGCTAATTAAATCTTAGCCATTGATCTTAATATAGTGGTTTAATGAGATTATAAAACCCTAATAAGAGTTTGGGCCGAATTGAAATTCAAAATAAATAAAATAAAATAATAAAAAAAACGCAGATTTTTTTTTTTTTTTTTATTTTTTTTCTTATTCATTTTTCCAATTCCCAAAGTGCCCCTATCATCATTCACCAATCCCTAAGCCACTTTGGAACCTCATAAATGATTTGTTCAATAATTAAACACATTGAACGATTTATGACAATTCCTACAACAATCATATACGCTGTTAAATTTGTATTGTGCACTGTTAACCATTGATTTCGACTTTGTTGTGTGTGTGACCTTTTGGGTTCCCCTCAAGTTCGACATAAAATTAATCGTGATAATTTAATCGAACAAAAATTATCCTCCGATCAGATGGTCGTTCGATTTCAATGACCAAGGTTGACATCTAGCAACATGCCAAGGCCCCAAAATGAGAAGGAAAGATAAATACCCATTCTGTATGCGATTTATATATGATACGGTCCCTCGCCTCACTGTATCCCCACCGTTTGACCTAGGGTATGGAAAGTGTCTACCCATATAGTCAAAGGTATGATGCTGATAGTGTCATGAATCTTGCTAACCCAAGAATCTCATATGATTCTTCCGTTGCGGCCACAGTCTCAAGCACTGATCACACATATCAATCCGTGAACTGGAATACTACTCTTATAAGAAAATATTATCCGAGAGAGTGGTGATTCTCTGTTATATCTTTACAAACTTCATGTGTTTCAACAAATGACCCAATCATACCCTTATGATTGGATCTTTTGAACCGGGGAAGGAGAATGTCAAAGTTATTTGATCCATATAAGATTGTAAAGACCTCAAGTCTAAGGACTAGTCATACAATCGATACATAAAAGTTCTCACAGACACATGGGATAAATACTCCATGTGAAAACTTTTGGCGGTCAGTTCGATGGACAAGAGCAACTCATGCATCCATGTGATACACCAAGCGGACGGATCTCCGCTAGTAGCCTATGAGATCGGCTAACCCCACTTAAGGGCGGATCATATCATCATGCTAGTCTCTCCACTTTGTGAACGCCCATATTATTCATAAAACTATGACTAGGAACGTTTGAGAGTAATGATTCTCATAAGGCGTGGAAGCCATCATCTTATTACTCCAATGGCTTTATTAATTAATGAAAATATTACAAATACATGTACATATAGCCCATCTACAAGTTGGGTATATGGCATATCCCTAACAATGTGTAGCGATGCATACAACCAGAAACAAATCCTCACAAGTTACCCAGAATGTGTCGTGATGCACGGCCAATTTCAGGCCTGAAACCACCTTCTTCAAGTCCTCATGCCCCTAACACACTTCCCTCCTTCCATAACTCAACTTTTTTATAACTATCTATATTCACCCATCACAAACACCATCAAAGCAAACTTTAAATTTCTTGAATTTAAAAACCCTTTATTAACTCAATACCTCAAATTTTTATTCCTACACAACAACATCTATTTTCATACTCATTAACCAATTAATCATCATCACACAATACAATTATCAAAACATCAATAATCAACAAACAATAATTTGGGTCAAAAGGGTCTTACCTCTTCTTTGTGAAACTTCTTATCTTTCAAGGTTCCAAGGAGGCCACATCTTCTTGTTTCTTCCTCTCTTTCTTTCTTATTTTTCTTCTCTCTCTTTTCTTCTTTCTCTTCTTCTCCTTCTTCTCTTCTTCTTCTTCTTCTTCTCATTCTTCTCTCTTCTTCTCACGATTTCTTTCTTATTTTTGTTTCAATTTTTGAATAGTGTACTCCTTATATAGTGGGGGTTGTATGATATTTGGAAGGTTGGAGAAAGGTGTAGAATTGTGTAGAAAGTTTGGGATTTCTTTCAATTGAGTCCAAAATTACTATTCATCTGCATTTGACTTGCGTTTTTAACATATTTCTGGTCCAAATTTGGAAAACAGTTCAACGCGAAAGTTGTAGGTCTCGGTCTAAGATTTTCGGTGATATAAAATTCATAAAAATCAGTGTTTTTATGAGAAATTTACAGTCCAATTACCCAGGCTGTCCGTATTCAGTCTTAAACTAATTTTCGTAACGGAAATACGAGAATTTATCGAATGCTCGAAAAGTAATCCTCTTGAGTCCATACATGCTTAAACATGATTTTTATCGTGAACATATCTCTGATAACGTAATAGTCGTCGGTCTTTGGTAACACACAAGTCGCCCGGATTACAGGATGTTACACCGTAATGGGTTATCTATATTATACCAGAGATATAGATATAAACGTCAAATCCTTAAGGCATAATATTATCGACTTATAAATTTACGATCTCTTAATAACACTCGGAACTCACTTTCGCATTGTACCACAGCCATGGACTTCACATATCACAAACACGTGAATGACATATATGCCTTTTACATAGGACTGACGGATCATATCTTGATACTCATCGGATATCCTAAGCATCAATCTACATCCAACGAACAGGAAGAGGTCTAACCTAAATAGGTCGGTGACGTGACTGCTATCAAAGTATGGAGGATAACTCATATATCCATCATGGTATCTCAAGTCAAAGAACCAATCTGCTACTCTACTCGAGAAGACTTTTATTGACGTTGGTGTACCATCTATTGGGAATTCTTCGATGAGTTGTTCAGTGTTCATCTACTATGAACACCTACATGTCTATACGAGTCTCCCAAGACTCATGGTTCATTGGGATAAACCATCAGACCAAGTCTCGATATACGACATGTACCGGTCTCAGCAGATTTTACTAACCACCCGTATTAATAAATCTTGGCCAGGAACTTTATTTGAAAATATATCTCTAGTAGTGATATCTCCCTATGTCCATTACAAACTTCGTTGTAACTGTAAACTACAATATATATTCTTGGCTATTTGTCTAATATTTACATTACTAAAACATTTTTAGTTTCAATGTGTATATAAAATACAAGAGGTGTTACCATAAATACATAATATTATGGAAAAAGTAATTATTCGTATTCATTAATCGGTCATAAATACGATCCGAATTGGCGCTCAGAGTATCAACCCTAACACATTTAATCTGCGTACCCAAGTCTTAGTAGATAAGGTTAGAATGGCACATTTAATCTGAGTATCAAGGCTCGGTAGCCTCGGGCCACCACCAAAAAATCATATTCATCTTTATTCGAAGGAATAAGGTTAGAATGGCACCTTTTTTTATAAATATGAAGGATAAAATGAGGGAAAAGAAAATCTCAACTCTCTCCGACTTCCGTTTTTCCTTTTTCTTCTCTTGAGAGGTAAATGTAGTGATAATACGGAAGTTTAGTTCAAACAAGTGTAAAATTATTATTTTTGGAACACAAAACAAATTAAAATGAGGTGAAAAATTCTATATTATTTTTCTTAAACCGATAACTGCTAAATGCTAATTAAATAACCATTTAAAACTGAAAGGAAGCGGACAATCCCCTAAATCACACTCTTTGTCTGGCTGATCAATAAGATAAGTGTTTTTGGGGTCCAAGTCTCAAGTTCGAAATTTGGTTGTGGTGTGCATTTCTTATAATCTTTTTAAAAATTTTGTGATAGAAATTTTTTTATCAAAAATTCATTATAAAGTTTATGATAGACAAAATTTCTATCACAAAAGTGTCACAAATGTTTGTGACAGATAAAATTTTTATCATATAACTTTCACAGAAATTTATGATAAAATATATTCTATCCTAATTCTGTCACCGACATCGTGATAGATAATATTGTGTCATAAGTCCGTCATAAATTTCCTGATAGAAAATATGTCATTAGTCTATCAGAATATGTGATAAAATGGTTTTTTTTCTTAGAATTTGTCACAAATTATTTTTCAACATAGGCATGTTTTCATGTATTTGACTACTAAAAAAAAAGACTATTTTGACATATTGTCAAGATAGGGGTTTCTTAATAGAAATTAACTGTTAAAAATCTGGGTGTTAAGATTTCTTGACATATTTTTTCGGTCAAGATTCTTGACAGATTTTTATGACAGATTATTTCTCTATCAAGAATTTTTTATAGATTTTTTCTATCAAGAATTCTTGACAAAAATATTTGTCATGAAGACATGACAAAATTATTTCTATAAAAAATTCTAGGTGGGAAAAATTCAATGCAAAATTATAATTTTCCATTTTAGCACGAATTTACGGAGAGAAATCAAATATATTTTTTAAAATTTAAATAATGGTAAAAAATTGATTTGAATTTTTTGTCATATGGTGTTGACAGATATTATATGTCATGCAAATAAATATTGCAAAAGAAAATTGAAATAAAATCTGCATAATATCTACGGCTATCAATGTAGTCATTCACAAAATATTATCTTCCAACATATTTTTCCTAAACTTATGTACTATAGCCTAAACTATTATCAAAGTTAAACAATAATTCTACAAAGATTAAAAATAAATAAATAAGGCCTAAAACATAAGATGCCTAATCCAAATGAGCTACATCGATCTCATATTCAGAATATGCTTTTTCTTTCCATTGACTTGCAAATATAAAAGTCAAGTTAGCTTGATATTTATAAAAAAAAAATTATACTCCTAAAAAAATTATACTCCTAAAAAGGATAAAAACAAACATATAAATTTATATTGAACCCATTTGCATAAATTCACTCTAACTACTTCTAATAAATTTATATAAATTCAATTATGTCAAAGAATTACAGCCAACAAAATGGAAACCTTAATCTTGAATCTTCTAAACATTGACAAAACATACCGACGCTATTTGTTGTAGCAAAGACAATCTTCTAAATAAAACCATCAGGCACTTACTACGTAAATCAAAGCATACTAGAGATACAGATACATAACGTTTACCTCCCAATAATTACTGAAATTTATCTACTATGAAATCATTACAAATCCTAAAAATGTTAAGCCAACACTCTGATAGCGCCTCAGGTTTGTTGACTTATCAAAGGAAGAAGAAAACGTCATCGGCCAAACAATCCACGGAAGCCCCAATCCAACAACCATAATCCAAGAAAGTTACAGCCCAACAACCACTCGGCAGTTCTAGGGAGGCAGTTGAAGAACATTAAGGAGGGGGGAGTTACGGGAAAATGAGGGGAAGGTGTGAGAACAACATGCATACAAGCTGTGATCCAGCTGCATGCAATCCAGCAACCATCATCATCAAAGGCAGAAACCACCAAGCTACTTTCGGTGGGAAGGTTCCTGCAAGTTGGCAAAGAAGCTGGCAAGCAAAGAGTGTGTGACAACTGCCAAAAACGTGTGGCACTGTAGCACACGTTTTTGGCAGTATAAAAAGAGCACCATAGCTTTGTAATAAGCATCCCAAATGAGTGTAGAAAAACAGAGAGAGTGTTGAGGTTTTTTGTATTAAGTTTCTAGTGTAAACTTGTGTATCTATTCTTGTAAAGTAATAGATTGAATTCGGTTTTTCCTCAAATCTTCTCTAAAGTGATCGGTGATTCACAACAAGTGGTATCAGAGCTTCGGTTATTCTTTGGGGTCGTAAAACCGAGTAACAGAGCTTCAGATCGGAAAACCGATTCTGACGAAAGTTGTCAAAAATCCATTTTGAGGGTACCATAAGCTAGTTCACGGAGAGACGAGCACGGTGGTATTTTCCGGCGACCGATCCGACGTCCAGAACGGCCGCAAGCGCCGCACGAGCCATCCAGAAGCCTTCCCACGAGCCCCACGCGCATCACGCGTTGCACGCGCTAACCAAGGTTGAAGACGACACATGTGGCGCCACGCCAGCAGTCTAGTCAGCGCCACGCAATCTACCACGTCAGCAACACTGCCACGTCAGATGACATGTCACCCTGCCACGTCACCTTCCACGTCAGCACAGCCGGTCCCACTTGCCATGTCAGCACTGCCACGTCAGTTCCTGGTAAAATTTCATTTAGCCCCATGAAGTTTTGAAATTTACAATTTTGCCCCAGAACTTTTAGGAATTTACAAATCAGACCATGTGTCGGATTTAGACCAACGAAGTGTCTATTCCACCATTTTCGACCGTTCCGGACGCAACGGTGACCTCTGATTTGTGAAATTCAGACCCGATTTTTATCTATTTTCATTTTAAATTTTAAAAACTTAAAATGAAAATGGAAGATTCTCATTCTAGTGCAATGATTAAACTGGCTGCAACTAATTACTCCATTTTGGAGACCTCAGATGATTGATTTTTTGCACTGTAAAGATCTGTTTGATGTCATCGAGTTGAAGGGAGAGAAACCAGAGTCTGTTAAGGAGTATGACTGGAATAAACTCAACAACAGAACTTTGGGTCAGATTAGGCAGTGGATTGGTCACAATGTCTTCCACCACGTAGCACAGGACACAGATGCTTATGAAATGTGGAGGAAATTGGAAGACATGTTCCAGGCCAAAACAAATCGGAATAAGGCCTTAATCATGAGGCGTTTGGTGAACCTGAAGCTACTGAGTGGAACTTCCGTTGCAGAACACACCAACGAGTTCCAAAGCCTGGTGAACCAGTTGTCTGCAGTAGACATGCAACTGGCAGACGAAGTCCAAGCCCTCTTGCTACTCAGTTCTCTTCCTGATAGCTGGGAGACTCTGGTGGTTACTCTCAGCAACTCAGCTCCAGGAGGCAAACTTACCATGCCTATGGTAAATGATTCCCTGTCAAATGAAGAAGCCAGAAGAAAAGACGTGGGGTCAGATCAAACAGAAGCTCTTATCTCGGAGCAACGAGGAAGACATCAGGAGAAACATCAAGGTGGGAGGAGAGGCAGAAGCAAAAGCAGGGGCAGATCCAAGGACGGGAAAAAGACATAAAAGTACTTCCACTGTGGCATAGAAGGCCACTTGAAGAAAAATTGCCGGAAACGGCAACGGGAGCATGGACAAGGCAATAACCAGCCGAAGAAGAATGATGCGGAGACACTAGTAGTTACTACGGTAGATGTAGCTTATTGCTCCAGCCAGGAAGAAGCATGCCTTCACACCGCAACTCATGATGTCAAATGGGTGGTAGATACTGCAGCATCCTACCACGTCACTCCTCACATGGATTTCTTCACAACATATAAACCAGGAGACTTTGGAGCAGTGAAGATGGGGAATACCAGTTCTTCTCAGATAGTAGGAATTGGTGAAATACAGTTGCGGACAAACGCAGGGTATACAATAACCCTGAAGGAGGTCAGACATGTTCCAGAACATCGGCTCAACTTACTCTCGGGAGTAGCCCTTGACAAACAGGGCTATGCTAGCCACTTCAGCAACGGCACTTGGAGGATGATAAAAGGTGCCATGGTCATCACCCGAGGACATATCTGTGGAACCTTATACTAGACTCATGTGAAGATTTGTGCAGAAAGCCTCAATGTAGCTTAACGGGAGGCTTCTTAAAATCTGTGGCACTTGAGACTCGGTCACATTAGTGAAAGAGGGCTGTCTACCTTGACAAAGAAGGATCTAATCACTGTCTCCAAAAATGATGCTCCGGATCCTTGCAACCACTGTCTATTCGGTAAGCAACACATAGTTTCTTTCAATTTATCTTCTACAAAGAAATCATAGTTACTCAGTCTGGTGTACTCTAATGTATGTGGTCCCTTGGAGGTAAACTCACTAGGCGGTAATAAATATTTTTTGACTTTCATTGATGATGCTTCTCGGAAAGTATGTGTATATTTTCTGAAATCAAAGGATCAGGTCCTGGACTATTTCAAACTGTTACATGCCATGGTCGAGCGTGAAACAGGGAAGAAACTGAAGTGCCTTCGCACAGACAATGGAGGCGAATACACTTCCAAGGAGTTCGATGCCTACTGTGGAAGCCACAATATTCGACAAGAGAGGACTGTTCCACACACCCCACAACACAATGATGTCGCTGAAAGGATGAACCGCACCATTATGGAGAAAGTCAGAAGCATGATCAGTATGGCTAAGCTGCCAAAGCCATTATGGGGAGAAGTTGTTTGTGCCGTCTGCTACCTGATTAACAGATCACCATCTGTACTATTGAACTTCGAGATTCCGGAGAAAGTGTGGTATGGTAAGAATCCCTCATATTCTCACCTCAAAATATTCGGATGTCTAGCATTTGCACATGTATCCAAAGAGCTCAGACAGAAGCTCGATGCAAGGACTACTCCATGCATCTTCATAGGCTATGGAGATGAGGAATTTGGATACAGGTTATGGGAACCGAAAGAAAGGAAGGTCATCAGAAGCAGAGATGTAGTGTTTCTTGAAGACCAGACAATAGAAGACATTGAAAAACCCAAGATGCCTTCTAAAACCAGTGCCGAAAATACCGATGCAAATCTAGACACAACCCCAGCACCAACACCAATGGCCACATATGATGATGGGGTGCAAGATATACCAGAAGCAGAACCAGATGAGGAATGAGGTATTGAGCAGGGGGAGCTGCAGCCTGCTCCATCAGAGGCTTCAGGATCATCCACAGATCTTGATGACAACAGACAGCCAGAACCTCCAGTACGAAGATCTGAGAGAGGCCGGATTCCATCATCCAGATACTCAGGATCAGAATACATTCTACTTACTGACGAGGGGGAGCCAGAAACCTTCAACAATGCTGTATCTCATAAAGACAAAAACAAATGGTTACACGCGATGCAGGATGAAATGGAATCTCTGCAGAAAAACAACACTTATGAGATAGTCAAGCTCCCACATGGAATGAAGGCACTGAAGAACAAATGGGTATTCAAGCTCAAGAACGATGGCAGCGGGAAAGTGGTGAAACACAAAGCTCGGCTAGTAGTCAAAGGATTCCTACAGAAAAAGGGAATTTACTTTGATGAGATCTTTTCACCGGTGGTAAAAATGGCTTCAATCTGAGTCATCCTAGGATTGGTAGCCAGATTGAACTTGGAGCTTGAACAGATGGATGTCAAAACAACATTTCTTCATGGTGATCTAAATGAAGAAATCTACATGGAGCAGCCAGAAGGATTCAAGGTTTCAGGAAAAGAAAACCTTGTTTGCAAGCTGAAAAAGAGCTTGTACGGGCTCAAGCAAGCACCAAGGCAGTTGACCAAGAAGTTCGACTCATTCATGGTGGGTCAAGGCTACAAAAGAACTGCAGCAAATTAGTGTGTATACATTCAGAGGTTTCCAGAAGGAAATTTCATTGCTCTTCTACTGTATGTAGATGACATGTTGATTGTTGGACAAGAAGCAACGAAGATCAGCCAGCTGAAGAATGAACTCTCCAAGGCTTTCGAATGAAAGACTTAGGACCAGCTCAACAGATTTTGGGAATTGAGATTGTTCATGATAGACAGAACAAGAAGTTATGGCTTTCACAGGAAAGGTATATTGAACGGATAATCAGAAGGTTCGATATACAGAAAGCCAAACCAGTCAGCATTCCCCTAGCGCACCATTTCAAACTGAGCAAGAGTTCGTGCCCCTAATCCAAGAAATAGATAGAGGAAATGTCAGCAATACCATATTCTTCAGCTGTTGGAAGCCTTATGTATGCAATGGTATGTACCAGGCCAGATATTACACATGCAGTGGGTGTAGTGAGTCGTTTTCTCTCTAACCCTGGAAAACAACACTGGGAGGCAATCAAATGGATTCTCAGGTACCTCAAGTGTACAACGAAGTTTCATCTGTGTTACGAAGGATCAATCTTCGAAGGCTATACAGATTCAGATATGGCAGAAGATCTTGATGGTAGGAAATCTACATCAGGATTCATCTACACTTTTGTATGGGGCTGTGGCATGGCAGTCAAGATTGCAGAGGTGTATTGCATTATCCACAACAGAAGCTGAATACATCGCTATAGCTGAGGCAGGAAAATAAATGTTATGGTTAAAGTGATTTCTCCAAGAGTTAGGGATAAAGCAGACATAATACAAGATACATTGTGACAGTCAGAGTGCTTTGGACTTGAGTAAAAACTCAATGTATCATTCCCGGATGAAACACATTGATATTCGCTATCACTGGATACGCAAGGTGGTGGATCAACAACTGTTGAGACTAGTGAAGATCCATACATATGAGAATCCAGCCGACATGTTAACGAAAGTAGTTACTCGGGAGAAGCTAGAGTTGTTCAGAGACATAACCGGGATAGCTGTCAGATAACGATTATCTTGGATGCAGCTGGAGAGGGAGAATTGTGAGAACAACATGCATAAAAGCTGTGATCCAGCTGCATGCAATCCATCAACCATCATCATCAAAGGCAGAAACCACCAAGCTACTTTCGGTGGGAAGCTTCCTGCAAGTTGGCAAAGAAGCTGGCAAGCAAAGAGTGTGTGACAACTTCCAAAAATGTGTGGCACTGTAGCACACGTTTTTGGCAGTATAAAAAGAGCACCATAGCTTTGTAATAAGCATCCCAAATGAGTGTAGAAAAACAGAGAGAGTGTTGAGGTTTTTTGTATTAAGTTTCTATTGTAAACTTGTGTATCTATTCTTGTAAAGTAATAGATTGAATTCAGTTTTTCCTCAAATCTTCTCTAAAGTGATTAGTGATTCATCAGAGTACATAATTATGGTTACAACGACTTAAAAATAGGAATTGAATGTTGTCTTTAGTTTTGGAGATCTTGGAAGATATCAGGAACAAGAACGCCCACCTGGAAGTTCAGCATATCAACTGGTCAGAAGAAGGGTTGTATTAGTGGTATCAGAGCGAGTTGATTCTCGATATGGGGAAGGGTACATGGTAACCACGAGGAAATGAGAAAAGATGGATGGAAGGATGGAAAAAATGGAGTCGTCCATTGAGGAAATGGGAAAACGGTTGGACGTGCTGATGGAAATGATGAACGAAATAAAAGAGAATCAAAGGAATGAGGACAAGGGCAAAAGGGTGGAACTAGGGGAGGGATCGCAACAGCAAGAGAGATAAGTTCATGTGGATGAAATCCACCAAACCGAAAAAGGCGACAATGAATCAACATTCCAAGGGAGTCAAACCAAGCCACGGAGGCTTGAACTTCCTCTGTTTGATGGCAAAGACCAGCAAGGTTGGATTTTTCGCGTTGAGCAATTATTCTTGGTGAATGGTACTAAGGAGATGGATAAGGTGAGATTACCAGCAGCTTGTTTTGAGTAGGCAGTCTTAAATTGGTTCCAATGGATGAACTCAAAATGGCCTATACAATTTGGATGACTCTCAAGGAAGAGATGTTGGAAAGATTCTGAATAAAAGTGGGGCATATTGGTTTTCCGGCACTCATAGCGTTGAAACAAGAGGGCACTGTTAGTGAATTTATAGAAGCCTTTGAACTCGCGGCCAATACCACTCTAGACGCATATGAGAAGCTACTAGTTCATTTCGTTACATGTGGATTAAGACGTGAAATACAGGTGGAAATGTGTCATTGGCGAGTTTACGGCCTGAAAGTAGTGATGAGTCTTTCCTTGGATTTGGAAGAGAAACTGGAGTTATTCTTGGAGTCTGCAGGCAGGAAGAAGGTGTTGGGGTCATATCAGGGAGGCGCAGCGGAAGGAACGCGGTTCAGGCTAAATCATAGTTTAAAATTCTTAAACTTACGAATAAATTATTCAATAGCCAATATTGATAATTCATTCATATTTCACCTAAACATATTTATTCGATATCATATAACGACATAAATAATATAGAAACATTGCGAAATTTTTGCGAAAATATTTTTCCGTAAATTAGCATAAAACGCGTTTCCGGCCGAACCGACCAACCAATGCACATGGGGACTGCCCAAGTCAGCCCCAAAAACATTTGGACAGTTCGTGGGCTGCCCAAACAGTGCCCAGTTCACTGCTTGGGCAGCCATTGCCCGATAACGCCGTTTTTCACCATTTTCGCGTATTCAAATAAACCAATTTATTCTAATTACTCAAAAAATAAAAAAACTGAATTTTTATCTGAAAAATCAGATTTATCATTAATTGCCGTGAGACCCCTAAACTTTACATTTTGATCATTTTGGCCCTTAAATTGTCAAATACATATTTAAGTGATTCCAAATCAATCCCAAAATGATTTATACATGTCTAATACAAGAAAATACAATTTGCAACAAAAGTTCCAAATTTTTCTGAAATTGCCGAATATCCCCAAGATTTTCCAGAATTTACAATTTGGTCCTTTTTGGTTCAAAACACATCAAGATCAAATCCAATCAATCCCAAATTTAATATACATCATATATACATAAAATTAAATCACATATATGAAAAGACCCAAATTTGGAAAGGGTTATGAACCCTAATTTTGCAATTTCCATAAATTGACAAATTAAACCAAAGTAAACAAATTCAATACTTTAATCAATCCAATACCACACCAATCAAGTCTCACCATCATGAAACAACTCAAGAACAATTATAGGTTATTTATGAATGGCTAAGATGAAAGGGGATTTATAGCGGAAATCCGGTAACGCAGCGGAATAGGGGAAAATCAAAATTTTCCGATTTCAAAATTTTTCTTGGATCAATCAAATAAACTTATTTATTAAATTATCCAATTATTAAATTCTGAAAACTTACACAAGAAATCATATTTCTTGGTAATTACCAAATTCCCCCATAACTTTGTAAATTGATAATTTTAGTCCAAAAATTATCAAAAATAATTTTGGATGATTCTAAATCATTTCTACAATATTTTTCAACACATCTAATGCATCAAAATCAGATTTCACACAAATCCCCAATTTTTCTTAATTTGCCGTGACTATCCCATTTTTCCAATTAATTGTAATTTGGTCCATTTTGTTCAAAACAAGCCAAGATCAAATCCAATCAACCTAAAATTTTACATTCATCATTGTAGGACACAGAACTTGACGACGCTGTTCTAGGCTCACGGCCTAGTTGAGAGTATAAAATAACATGGAGTCGCCACCCGGTGTGAACCGGGACAAAGATTTAAGGCTGCACTCACCCATTGCAAGGGAAGACCTCAAACCGTTGGGTTCGGAATGGTCCCTTACTTATGTCACTTGTGATGATATGATTTGTGCAATAAACTAACCGAATCTATTCAACATTCATGCTCAAGGGTAATCTACGTCTAATATGCATTCATCAAAATAACTCATAATCTAAGTTTGCATGCTTGAAAATAAGTCTTTAAACGGCAAACACATAGAATCACACAATGAGCACATTGAACCATTAAACCAAAATAAACAAATAACTATTTAAACATAACCATAAACTAAATAAAATATCATGCATAAAAATAACAATATCATGCTTTGACAATAAATAATAAACTAAGCTAAATCATGCTTTAAATAATAAATAAATAACCTACAAACTATAACATGCTCAAACACAAATTTGGATGAGACGAGATATGTGTATCTTAAGTGGTACGTGGCATTGTATCCCGAGTGCAGACCATACTACTGTCCATTCGAAATCGGCTATGGAATTTACGTCCGGGTTTCCATCCGATATACCACAAAAGGGAACACATATCCCGCTCATCCAACAATCACATCATGCCTCAAACGACTCTCATGCAATTATATATCAAAATAAATAAAACAAAAATAATGAAGATAAGTAAAAAGGGTGCCATCAGGTCTAACCTCTTTTGTCGTCCCAAGAAAAGGGCGTCACACGTCCGTTGGAAGGGTGACTGATCCGATACTTTTCTGGTTCACTAATCCAACGTTTCTCCTCGCTGTTTCGCTGTCTGGGCTGCTGTTTTCACTCCGTTTCGCTGCTGTTTTAAGGGTATTTTCTGGTCACTGTTTTGGGTTAATTAGGGGACTGTTTTGTGGTTTATTTGGACTGGTTTGGGCCGCGATTTGTGGACTGTTTTGGGGAAGCTTTTGGGACTATTTTTAGTGTAGTTTTAGGGCTGTTTGGGGGTTAATGTGCGGCTGAACTGGGCTGGCAGTGAGGGTTAATGTGCAAAGGCTTGTCTGATTAAAGGACTGTGTGTTTGTTGAATGGGCTGAGTTTGGAGTGCTGCTTGTGTGCGTCTTGTGTGTGTGAGTGGGATGTGTTCACGTGGCCTGTGTGCAAAGCCGTGAGTGTTTTATTTGATTGTTGTCGTACGTCAGTTTGCCGAGAGAGATTGGGTTCTTTTTAACGTGGCTGTTGAAGGGCTTAATGGCTTTAGGGTTAGCTGGTTAGTATGTTGAACGTGAGAAGGCTGAAGCGGTGAGGTGTGTGAGCATGGGGATCGTGGGCTTGATGAGGCTGTGGGGCAGGGCTGATGGCTTGATGTGAAGGGCAGTGTGAAGGAGCACAGCTGCGTTTTGGGCTGATGAAGGTGTATTGATGGCTTGTGAGCTGGGCGCTTGTGAGGTTTTTGGCTGACGAATGTGAGATGAGAGGCATTGATTATGAATGGCTGTGGACGTGATGAGGGCAAGGGCTGCTGAAAGTTGTGATTGGCGTGAGGCGTGATGGGCAGGGGTTTTATTTGAGCGATGTGGGATCGAAGGATAAGGGCAGTGTGTGGCTTCAATTAGGGCATGCAACTGTGTGGCTGTTGTGGTGTTGACGTGGGGTTAAGTGGCAATTGCGTGAGGTAGTGGGGCGTGATGGGCGATGAGCTAGATGCAAAGGGGCGTGTGGTTTTTGTGTGAATTGTTTGAATGGGCAGTGGCTTTAGGCGTGAGTTGAGGCAAGGCTGGCAACGAATGGCTGGGACGCGTAATGCTTGTGAGCTTTAGAATTTTAGGGTTTGATTTCGTGAGAATGAGCCAGCCAGCCAGGGTTTGGTTTGTGTGGAGAAAGGTTATTTTTATAGGCCAAGAGAGGAGGTTTACCTTGTTGGAGAAAGAATAGGATTTGTGTATTAATTGGGGATATCTTTTAATTTATTATGTGATAGGGAAAATCTTTTAATTTAAGGGAAGTGATTTGATTTTTTCTTTTTAGTTAAAGATATGATTTATTTAAATTGGTAGGTGATTTAATTAAATTAGGAATGTGATTTATGTATTTTAGGAACGAGATTTAATTTAATTTAGGAATGTGATTTAATTTGTGAAATGTGTTTTAATTTAATTTAATTTTGTTTTAATTATTTAATTTGTGAGAGGTGTTTTAAATGTTTTAATTATTTTTTGGATGTGATTTAATGGGTTTGGTGTGTTTTAAAACAGAGGTCCAACAAGCGAACCCGAAGCGAAACAAGCGAGTTAAATCTGACAAAATGCTAATTTCCAACTTTACCCTTCCAACGTCCGTTTCCCGCGGCTTTCAAAACTAAAGAGGTAGTGTCTCCATACGAGACTCATCATCGGGCTGATATGCAAAAATGCAGTGCCTACAGTCGCCCCCACTTTGATGAGACTTGTGCAGTGTGTGACAATGACAATCCTATCAAAGTACGTACAATGCATTTTTACTTACCTGGCTCGCCAGCTGCCACATGGTCTGCCTGCTGTGTTGAGTTGATGGTGCTAAACCCCGTACCTAAGGCGTCGCGGTTGCATCTCCGTACCTAGAGTGCCGCAGCGATGTTGTTGTTGTCTGAGTGCTAACCTCGTACCTAGGGTGTCGCGGTGACGTCTCCGTACCTAAAGAGCCACAAATGTCTGAGTGCTAACCCCATACCTAGGAATAAGTATCTACTGGGATAGATCTAAAAGTTGTTGGCACTCTCCGAGAACTCGTACATTGAAACAGATGTATGCGACCTGGTGTCTCATATGCTTTGAGCATATGGAGTCACGATCAGGCCAATCCATGTGATGGTCACTAGATTGATGTTAAGAACATTCTTGAGTATCTTAGATGAACTAAGGATGCTTTCTTAAATTATGGAGAATGAGAACATGAAGTGACTGGGTTCACCTTTGCAAGTTTCCTAACCGATAAAACGACTATAGGTCGTAATAAAGGTACTATATAGTTTGAATAACGGAACAGTGAGCTGGAAATCTTTCAAGCAAGATACTGTTGCCGAATAAAAACAAAAGCGGAATATTACTGCAGCTGAGGCAGCAATAGAAGAACTTTGGATCTATATAATCCTAATTGTTAGGAGTAGTTCTGTTAGCAGCTGAGCTAGGCTACAACACAGGCTAAAGAATTAATGGTCTCATCAACGATCCAAGTATATACTTCAACTATCATCTGATTCGTTCGGATCATACATCTTGGCGATGTGATGATCAAATAAATCGCATCAGATGATAACTTTGCAAATCCGCTGACGAAAGCAGTTTCTCAGTAGAAGTTTGAGCGACCCGTACATAGTTCAAGTGTAGGACACTGAGTGATTTGCTATAGGCCAAGTGGGAGATTGTTAGACAATTATGACCAATAGCATCCCTATTTGTACAGAACATGGTGTTGTTGTACAAATTAACTATGTGACAAAAGAAATTGCTCTTTTAACATTTGTAATTAGATTACCGGGATATATATATGATAAAAGTCCATATGATTAGTTCCGGATTAATAAGATATGAGGCAGTATCAATCCATGAAGGTTTAATCATTAAAACATCACTAGTCGGAGTATTATCGAGATTGTACATCGATAATGCGGAATTGACTAGTATTGCACTTGTGCGCGTTGTGGGAGCATAACGACATAGTTCTCATATATTTGGGTATTGGATATTCATGCAAGTGTAATAGATGGTTTTGTTTACCGATGGTACGGAAATAGCTTCGCTCTGGATAGACCCCTCGGAATTCCATTGGTAGTATGACTATGTGTCTATGGAAGTCCGAATCAGGGTAGATGTATTTAGTCTTAACTTGAGACTTGCATCGCTAATACTTGAGACAATAAATATACTTTGGTTTTGGTCGTCCAGGGCTTTAACCGGTTCTGTGTACGTCTTTTCTGGGTATATTGAGAATCGTAATGTATTTGGTGTGATGTCAAGATGGAATTATCACTCCAGTCATATGGAGATGATCGTCACGTGGGATACGAAACTAGTACTCTTTAGTACTGCAGTCATCGGGATAATATGACTAGGTCATGATTATCCGATTATAGAGACTAGTTACCAGAGATCCGATATATGCTTCGTACGAGGCAGTGGCAGAGGGTGACAGAGATCAGCCCCAGGCCTAGCATGTGACATCGATACTGGATCGAAATATGCTATATACTACGTATACTACGCTGATATAGATTACATTTCCTTTAAGAATATTTCTGGAGAATTGGAAGGCACGGTGCTTTGCTAGAAGCCAACCATTTCTTGTAAATCGGTAAAAACGTAATACTAGGTACGTAAGTGTTCGGATAGTCCGACAACCGGATTTACTGCCAACATATCCGGGGATCTCATGGGTCGCTTCCCGAAGATTCACCGATGATGTATGACTCGCACATAATTAATCTGGGATTAATTAAAGATAGAGAAAATAATCTAGGATTAATTACAGAGATATTTTATCTCGGATAAAATATTATTTAAAAAGAGAGAGACCGATTAATTTAGAATTAATCGATAAAATAATATATTCGATATATTATACGAAATTAGATTTCGACGTGGAATTAAATTTGGATTTTAATTCGGGCGAACGAGTTAATTTAGAATTAATTCGCTAGCGACGTGAATAGTAATTTTCTAGGCATAATTATTTAATTAATTTGATTTAATTACGTCGCAATGGAAAATTTGTTAATTCGGAATTAGCGAACCCGAGCCCGGGAGTGTTTGCGGGCCCACTCGCATTTCGAATCAAGTGGGGCCCATAAGTCACATCACGCATAATATCATTAGTCATTCTTATGATGTAAGTCACATCAACTTTGAGTGATGTGATGCTTGTCACTTTTGTGATTGATGGGGGTGGTTGAAGAATTTAAAGTCTTGTACCAAAATTTTGAATTTCGAAAAATGGTAATTGATTTTTGGTATTTTTGATTTTTGAAATCAATAACCCAATAACAAACACACATTTTTCTTTCCCTCTCCTCTCTCTCCATTCACACGGCTAAGAAACCACTTTCTCTCATTCTCCATTTTCTGAAAATGCCGAGAACAAGAAGAAGCAAAAGGGAAGATTTGTGGCAAATTTTTCCAAGATGCTAGCACATCCAAGGGGTCTTACAAAGGTCATAGGGAACCTATTCATGAGCATGGAATCACACTTAAAGCTTGGAGCTTGAAGGACCACCATGGAGGACCTTGACCGAACACACATGGAGCACAAAGAATGACCTTGGCCGAGAGCTTCAAGAAGAATTTTTGTGTGTTCTTCGCATCGCAAAAGCCGATCAAAGTGAGTATTCCGCAACTTTACTTTGATGTATTCGCACTTTTCATCGTTCTTAATTTGTTCATGGGATCACCTAGAAAATCAAACAAACTCATCATAGGTAGACAATGTACGATGGATGATTGTGTGTTTACATATGTATATAGCTATGTGTATAGATTGAAGGCTCATAAAAATATGTAATAGTGGTTATGGAGTTTTAAAAGCATGAAATGAGAGTTTCGAGAAGTACAGACAATGTGATTCGTAAAGAGCACGTTATAGAAACAGATTGTCTGAAGGTATGCATAGTGCCGGGTTTCTAGATAGCAAGCTATAAGAGGAAAAAAAAATGAAATCGACAGTTGACTTCTAGTTATAGATGTACTAGCTTTAGTGTGAGTCTTTGATGTCATAGTGATGCGTATTCCGGTATTTAGGATTAGAAATAAACATAGCTAATGTTTCTGTGATTAGATTTTTAATAAGTATAGCCAATAACTTATGCAGTCAAACTCCACATCGGAGATATGTTTCCCAGTGATGCGTCTAATAATTATTTGGTGATGACATTATGTTTGATTGATTCTGATATGTTTGATAACACATGCTAACATTTTTTTCATATGGATGTATTTGTTGAAATGGAACACATGCCCACTTTGTATGTATTGGATGACTGAGATGTACCCAGCTAGTGATTGATTGTGATTGATTATGCTGATGTGTATATAGATAATGGCATTGCATTGCATGATTTACATGTTCATATGGTTGCTATGGTGATGCATATGTATTCTGCATAACCAGAAAGAGACACAATGCACTTGGACAGATACAGATCCAAGACCAGGGGGATGACGAGACGTAACGCCTCTAGATCCTGGTGTAGGGTCAGGTTGGTAGCATTGATTAGCACCACCGACTCTAGCACAGTGGCTTGGGGGATGATGAGACGTAACGCCCCAAGAACACTATATTAGGAGTATGGGAGGACGGCGAGACATAACGCCCTCATGCGTCAGTTTTTCTACAGATTTGACAGAGGATTTCAGACATGTGCTTAGAGGGACGGCGATACGTAACACCTTTAATCACCAAGTTATTGCAGTGACTTTTTAAGTTTTCAGAAAAAGGATTTTAGAAAGTTTTATGAGATTTCTAACTATAAATATTCAAAAATTTACACAAGAGTTTTACAGTTTTATAGAGTACGTGAATTTTGATTTCATTAGTTATGGAATATAGATTCCAAAATTGATTTTATCAGTTGTACGGAGATCTTCATGATAATCATTTAGCATAATTGGTTACTTTCATATAAAAAATTATTTCCAACAGAGTACTAAATTGGAATTTCATGTATATGATTTTGAGACCACTTGATCTTGTATACCATAACAGATTTTAAATTCGATTGGAGTCCCAGCTGGCTTGGATATTTTCTAACATATGAGATTTCTTATTTTACAAACTTATATAGTTTTCAGAGTTTTTATTAAAGTGTTACGATTTTCAGATATAGAAATTCTAGTTTTTACATATAGCTTGCCCTACGAGGCTAGATGCAGTTGTTATTTTATTATAGTGTGATTTCAGAATTTGGACCCTGTACAATTGGTTTCCTTATTTGGTGGAGATATTTCTCTTTGATAAAAAAGTTCAATTATGTCTAGTTCAGATTCGATGAGAAAGATGGTAGTATGTTATAAGTAAGTACTATGTATAAATTGTATGTTTAGGTGCATGGTCGTTCGTGATATTAATGTAAGGGTTGAGTATTGAGTTTTTTCTATCTTCAGAATGTAGTTTGTGAAGATTCCAATGGATTGAATCCAGTGTCGGTATCTTATGTTGTATAGAGGTCTGAGGTTTCAGCTTTGTGTTTCAGTAAACGTTCTACAGCTCACAGTTAACTAATGCTTGCGTTTTAGCTCCCGTAATCCTTATGAAGTAACCAGCCATAGTTTAAGCTGACTAAACCACTACGGGTTTGGGTGGTTTTGTAGATAATAAGTTAATTCCAGTTATGAGAAATTTGATGTTGCTAATATGTAAAGTATAACTACAGTGCGGAAAAAAAGTATGTATGAATGTGGTTGAGGACTTCCAGATTTGTGTATGAGAGATACCAGAATCCCGTAGATGTGTAGTTTAGTGTGGAATCGAGAAGATAAGTTTACTAAAATATTGCTTTCAGTGCATTGAGCGAGTTATTAAGGTATAATATATGTAAGCGGTCACCGGATAAAGATGGGATTTATAAGTTTTTGTATATTTACATATATCTGATTTCTATTTAAGTTCTTATTGTTACTTGATATATTTACATAAGACATGAGTTACATAATGAGCTTTATAGCTCACACCTCAATAGTTTGCTAGTTTTGCAAGTTCACATTAGACTTAAAGAGCTGGTGGATTACTATAGATGTCTTGAAGACAACGGATCACCCCGGTACAGTCAAGTTGGTATTGAGTCGTTGTATAGTTCTGGAATGTGTAATAGGCTCCCAGAGTCTTAGTTTTATTTATTTGTATTATATGTATAATTTTAAATCGTGTTGAGCACGTAGTTGTTTGTAGTTAGTTGTCTCATGTCAAGCCGGAGGCCTATTTACATATGAGTTGATATTTGTCAGGTCGGAGGTCGATTTGCATGAGGTTAAATAGTTACTTTTGAATTTAATTGCAGGTCACCTCGAGGTGCTGGACTTTGATCCAGGTTTCATGATTTTTTAGCAGAGGTCATGCCGAAATTTTAGTAGTATTAAAAGCTTATGAAGATGGGTTTTCATGTCTCTTGCCGGTAGCGTCTTGGCATCAGGTGGGATGTTACAGTGGACCTGAGGTCCTTTTGATATATGATGTCTTTTTCAGGATTCGTTTTGATGCTGCACTTTGTTCCAGGTTGTCCATTTTTATGATATATGTAGGACATAGAAATCGGCGACGCTGTTCTAGGCTCGCGGCCTAGTTGGGAGTACGGAGTAGCCCACGGGGGAACTAAACCGGAGAAATAATATGGAGTCGCAACCCGGTGTGAACCGGGAAAATGATTTAAGGCCCCACTCACCCCTCGCAAGGGAAGACCTCAAACCGTTGGGTTGAAAATGGTCCCTTACTTATGCCACTTGTAATGATATGATTTCTGCAATAATCTAACCAAGCTTAAGCAACATATATTTTCAAGGATAATCTATTCCTAAGTTCGCATGTATAAAATAAATCATCATAACGGCAAACATACGATATCACACAATAATCTCATGAACATGTTGAATCATCAAACACGAAAAATAAATAACAACCTAAACATAAACGTAAATTGAACGCCTATTGCAAAAGAAGATAACCAAATCATGCATAGGGGAATAACGTACTAATGGCTAAATCATGCTTAAGAAACAAGTAACATCCTAACGACCTAATCGTGCTTTAAGAAACAAGTAACATATTAACGACCTAATCATGCTTGAACACAATCTCACGAACACTTCAAATAGATAAATGCGGGAATACAAATAGATGACAACAGTAAAAGTTTTAATAATGGAATGATATGATTAATTACATAATGCAAGAGAAATCACCCAAGAAGCAATCATGCATGAAATGTGATGAAAAGGACTCGGTTCACTGTATATGCATTCGTGTAGCGTTTGAAAATGCGTTCAAACGATAAACAGAAGGTTCGCATTCATATAGTGTTTGAGAAAGGGTTCGAACGGGATAGACCTGATGCATGATAAAAAAAATGCATGCGCATTCGAGTAGCGTTCGTAAATGCATTCGAACGGATTGAGACAGAATGCATACGTTCGTGTAGCGTTCGGAAACACGTTCGAACAAGATTACCAAAATGGTATCTGAAACGACACAAACACATGCATGGATTGAACAAATACACAATGTAGGACCTCGTGTGCCCGATGGAACACATTTCACATTCAATCGGGTGCACTTCATCCGGCGCGGTAAAACATCATGGAAAAGGTAGCCTTTAGGCATTTCCCTCGAATAGAGGACCTTTAATCCACCATAGTTAGCCCATGCGCACAAGAATGCAATGCATGCGTAAATAAAGCAATGATATGGAAAGGGTAAATGACATAAAAAAATGTGCGGCAAAATATCGTGGTAAAGGTAGCCTTCAGGCATTTCCCTTGAATAGAGGACCTTTAATCCACCCTAGTTAGCCCATGCGCACTAAAATCATGCATAAATAAGTAACATGCAGAAAGTAATAACACACTAACGACTAAATCATGCTTAAAAATAAATAACATACTAACGACTAAATCATGCTTAAAACACAAGGTTGGATGAAACGAAACATGTGAATCTCTCAAGTGGTACATGACATTGTATCCCGAGTGCAAACCGCAATACCGTCCATTCGGATTCCATCCGATATACCACAAGAGAGAACACATATTTCGTTCATCCGGAAATCACATCATGCACCAATCCACAACACTCATATGAAATAAAGTACTAAAATAAATGAAAATAAAGGATAATAAATAAAGAAGGTGCCTTCAGGTCTAACCTCTTAAATCGTCTCTCGGAAGTGCGGTATGCGGTTGTCGGAAGGGTTGATGCTCCTCAATTCCTCCGGTTCACTAGTTCAACGTTTCATTTCGCTGTTTCGCGGTTTGGGCTGCTGTTTTTGTTCCGTTTCGCTGCTGTAAATAGGGGACTGTTTTTGTTATGTTTCCGAGGTATTTTCGTTGGTTACAGGGGCTGTCTCAGAGGCTGTTTCAGGGACTGTTTCAGGGGTTTGTGCAGTAAAAATTGGGCTGTTTTGGGTTAACTCGGGGACTATTTTCGGGTTGTTTTTGGGACTGGTTTGTGGGCTGCTGGTTTCACGTTTGGTTTCTGCATGTGTTAGTTTGTGTCTCGGCAGTTTGTGCATGTTCGTGGCCATATGTGAGGGCCTTAATCAGTGTGTGGAGTGCATGGCTTATATGAATGAGTCAGTGTGGAGTCAATGGACAAAGGGGAGTGTGACGTGAGTGGGCATTGCGTGGTCTTCCAGGTGCGTTTGATGCTTGAGGGCTGCTTAGGGGCTTACGTTTTGAAGGCTAATGCTTGCAGGGGGTTTCTTTTGTTTGTTGTTATTCGGTAAGTGCGTGTAGGATTGATGGGTATTTGGAGTTTTGTTTGTGTCGGTGAAGACTAGCCATGAAAGAAGAGTGGGACATGTCTGTGCATTGACGGGTGGGCTGGCAGTGTGTTCGTGTGTCTTTGTGGGATGGCCGAGAGTGAGGCAAGGTTTGGCTTTCGTTTTGGTGAGGCTGTATGAGTGTTTTCTTTTGTGTTTTACCGTGAGAGTCCAGAGCCTTAGGGTTGCATTAATGTTATGTTTTATAGTTACAAGCTAGGGTTAGGGTTGTGCATGAGATTTTAAAATAAGGAAACAAGATCAAGTAAATTAGGGATGGATTTAATTAGTTTAAAAAGGGAAAGGATAATTGTATTTTGGTGGGGAATATATTTAAATTGGTAGGTGATTTATTTAAATTAGGAAGATATTTGCTTAAATTAGGAATTTAATTTAATTTCAATTTAATTGGTTTTAATTTAATTTAATTTAATTTGTGTTTTAAATATGTTTTAATTATTTCTTGGATTGGGCTTGGGTGAGTTGGGCTTGGTGTGTGTCTTAGTGATGTGTGGGCTTGGTGTGTGGTTTGTGGGGGGTTTGGGCCAAGGGTGTGTTTTAAAACGGAAGTCCAACAAGCAAACCCGAAGCATAAACAAACGAATTAATTCCAACAATGTGTCATTCTTGACTCTTCCTTTCCAACGTCCGTTTCCCGCGACTTCCGTAACTTAAGAGGTAGTGTCTCCATATGAGACTCATCATCGCGACTTACATGCAAAAATGCAGTGCCTACAATATATCATAACCGATTTTCTGTAAATTTGGCGGCTTATGGAGATAGGTTAATCTTGTCTTCTGGCAGTAGCACCATGCCTCTGGCAGGGTGTTATAATTTGGCTTATTTTAATTGGATTAAATCAAAGTGGTAGACAATAAACTAATCAATTGATTAAACTTTGTCTAGATTTAATTGGATTAAATCAAAGTGTAAATAAAGTTGATTAGGTAACCTAACATGCAATTTAGACAAATTAGATTAAACCCACCTAAAAGTTGATTAGAACTTTTATTAATTAAAAATTACATAAGCTTGACTATAAAAAGGCAAGCTTGAACAAGTTTTTGATTAAGCAAGCATAAGGCAAAGTATAAGAAAAATTAGTCCAAATAAATGTTTAAACAAATTTTGAAACTTCTCTACATTTTCAATAAGGAGAAAAAGATTATATCTTTGATTCAAGCTTACTAGGTAAGTTTGATCTTCTCTAATAAGCTATGTTTTTGTATTTGATACATAATAAAATAGCTTGAAGTTGAAATTAGGTTAATAAATTGTGTATAGATTCTTTGGAAGCATAAACACAATATGCTTGTAATTGGGTTAAATATATTTATGTTTGACATGAATATAAAATTACAGTTTGGAACTCTAGATAAATTCTTGAAACTATGGCTATCATTATAGAATCAATTGACCACCTTTAAATTACCTAGAATTGTTCAAGGGTTACTTCTTTATGAGATTCTCTTTTGGTTTGTATTTTAATTTCAAAATTTACGTAGATGCATATTTTGAATAAATTTATATTTTTCTAAAAATATTTGATATTTTGAAAAACATGATTTTATTCTTTTAATATGTATTGATGTTGGTTTTGATGTTAAATTTATAATTTTAAGTATTTGGAAGTGTTAAGGAAAATTGGAATTAATTTGGGTTAAAAATCTTATTTCCATCAGCTTCCTGAAAAGGGAGGTGAAGAAAATTCAAATTAAAAGAAAAAATTATGCATTTGCGTTTTGCATGCACAAACATCATGATGCTACGCGTTGAAATCGGTTTTCTCCCTTTTTGAGTCTCCGAACTCCAATTCAGCCCCAATTTTTTCCTATACACTCGTATTGGAATATATTATTTTATTAAATTATTTAAAAATACACTCATGCTTAATAACCACGTGTTATACCCATTTCCGCTGCGTGGGGCACTGATCCGACCCTAGGGCTTTCACATTCGCCCTAACAATAATAGCCACACTTTTTAGCTCCG
>SKCR01036469.1:0-68498 GCA_019454045.1 Zanthoxylum bungeanum | reverse complement strand
GACTATCATGACCGACCCCATGAAGACCGACCAGATGGCGATACATGCTCCGAGAAAATGACACCCTATTCTTACGGATAAGAAGACAGTCCTACCTTCATAAGGGATACGATGAAAGACAGTGTTCTAGAAGGATAAAGGAAGTAGAGATAGATTTGATAAAGGTTTCTTGTGGGAACATGAGATTATTTCAAATAGGAATCCACATACTAGAATGAGTCTGATTTCTTCACTATTATAAAATAGAATGGTAGATTATGTGTAAGAGGATCAGAATCAAAAACTTGTAAAAAGGACAAGAAATACGAGTTTCAGCAATAAAAGTATAGTCCTGTTTGTGTCCGTGGACGTAGGTCGGATAAAAATCCGCCGAACCACGTTAAATCTCCTTGTTTGATTGGCGCATTATCTACCTTCTGCTAAGTTTGCTTTTGGTTTCCCCCATAACCAAACAAATTCACTATTGAAGGAGGATTGCCTCGGGAGTGATATTCCCGTATTGCCCTGAGACCAAAATCCACCGTCAACAGTTGGCGCCGTCTGTGGGGAACTTCGAAACAAAGCAGTTCGCGAGAAGACAATGGCAGAAGGCGGAAATCATCAATCTTCGGGGAGTCCAGCGACAGACTGGATGAAAAAGGTGGAAGAGAGCATGAAATCCATGATGGATCGGCTGGAGAGAATGGAAGGAACGAACAACGAGAGACCAGACGTCGGAACCAGTCGAAGAAAAAGTGAAAAAGCAGAAGGGAAAAGGGTGATAGATACAAGTGAAGACGATGGACCCATGAGGAGGGGCCCCTACGGGATAAAATCCGTAGTTGTAGAAAAAGATTCACAAACAGAGGACACATGGGAAGAAGAAGAAGGAAGACCATCACCAAATCCCTCATATGATAGTCTCCGCGACTCCAGAAGAGAAGACATGGAATATAGCGAAGATGTGCGGGAAATTCCAAGACATGAGGAACGCGCACACGGGGCAATAGACGCACAGAGGGCACAGAAGACGACATGGCGGCACAACCAGTGAGATAAAGTCTTGGTTAAAAAGGAGATGACCAAGTGGGGGGTAGGCCTCAAGACCGATGCAAGTGATGCCAGGGACAGTGAGGAGGAATCTCCCTCACGGGAAGAAATAAAATCGGCAAAATTCCCAAAGCGATTCAACATGCCGACCATGGCACCTTACAAAGGCCACTCTGACCCGAAATCGCACATCGAAAGCTTTTTCTGTTGATGGAAGTCCAGGGAGTGGTGGGAGATGCCATCTGCAAAGTGTTTCCCCCTAACTCTAGGTGGACCCGCCATCCTATGGTACAGAAGTCTGGCCCCGGGGAGCATTGGAAGCTTCACACAGCTCAAAAGGTCGTTCGTTCGACACTTCAAAGGGGCCTGCGTACCCAAGAAGACGATTGGAGAATTAAGGCTTATGAAACAAGGAGACGACGAGCCCCTAAAAATTTCATCGAGAGGTATCACAATATGGTACTCGAGGTCGGAGGGTACGAGTCCAAAGAGGCCCTGGAAAGTTTAAAGGGAGCCCTAAGGGTCGGAAGACTATGGACTCACCTAAGAATCCAAGACACACAGATTATGCCACCGCTCTAGAGGTAGCCCGGAAAATTTGTCTTGTTAGAAAGCGAAGAAAAGATCTCCCGAAGGGGGACAACCATTCGAGAAAGAACAACAAGAATAGAGGCCCCCCGACGACCGGACAGGGAATTCAAAAAATTCAATCCGAAACCCAAAGAATTCAAACCGATACCTCGAAGAGATCAGGAAAGAGGGGTCGCGACCCAGGTGAATCATGTAGTCCGAGAAGAAGCATATATTCCCCTGAGCAAGCCACCAGGGCAAATCATCATGGAGATACAGGAAAAAAGGCCTCTTGATAGAACCCGACCTCAGGAGATTCCCCCCAGATAAAAGGAACCAGAAGTCTTACTGCGTACATCATAATCTGAGGGGGCACACAACGGACGAATGCAAGGATCTGCGGGAACAGATAGATGACCTAGCCCGAAATGGGTATCTAAATAATTATATCAACCATGAGGCCATGGCTGCCAGACAGAGGGCACGAGGCCGGCAGGTGAACATCATCGCATGAGGGAAAACACTGGCCGGAGACTCTAACCGGTCAAGAAAAAATATAGCCAATATACAGGGGACGGAAGTGCTGGAAACGGAAAAGTCCCAAGTACCACGAGGAAGTCGGTCGGTACCCATAATGTTCACCGACGAGGACGCTCGAGGGGTGAGTTTCCCCTATGACGATGCGCTAATAATCAAAGCTACAATCAGCGGCACAGAGGTAGATAAAATCCTGGTAGATCCCGGAAGCGCGGTAGACATAATCTCCAAAGAAGCTTTAGAAAGCCTGAGAGTGGAGTACGTAACCCTAACTAATGACGGCACCCCCATGTACGGTTTTGGAGGCTCAACGGTCATCCCGCTGGGGAGAATACAACTGGCAACAACCATCGGAACTCACCCCAGGACCCGGACAGTTATGGTAAACTTCACTGTGGTGGACTGCCTGAGCAGTTACCAAGTCATTATCGGCCGACCTTTTATGATGAAAACAAAGGCTGCGATGTCCTGATATCACTTAAAACTAAAGTTCCCCACCCGGGAAGGTATTGGAATCGTGTGCGGGAGTCAGAAGATAGCTCGTAGCTATTTTACCACTCTCTCACGAGAGACCCTCTGCATTGAAGAAGGCACCAAGAAGAGGCAAAGGGCGAGAACGAGAGGAAAGAACCAGGTCCCCGCCCGGATAAAGTTGTCCGGCTAGGAACAGCTGAAGAGTTAGAAGAAATAAACTGTTCGGACCGAAAAAAGGCATAAAGATAGGGGGAAACTTGGACGAAACCCTAAAAAAGGGCCTGCTAGAATGTCTACGGGAATACCCCGACATCTTCGCGTGGGGACACAATGACATGCCCGGGATTGACCCAAAATTCATCAGTCACCGCTTAGCAGCAAACCCGTCACTAAAACCGGTCAAACAGAAGAGAGGATCTTCAATCAAGAACGGTGCAGAGCGGTGGCATCCGAGGTGGAAAAACTGTTAAAAGCCGGCTTCATCAGAGAAGTAAAGTACCCGAGTGGGTGTCAAACGTAGTATTGGTAAAGAAGTCCAATGGAAAATGGAGGATGTGTGTAGATTTCACCGACCTCAATAAGGCGTGTCCAAAAGATAGCTTTCCTCTGCCAAATATAGATCAACTGGTAGACGCAACTGCCTGCCAAGGACTACTAAGCTTCATGGATGCCTTCTCAGGGTACAATCAGGTCAGGATGCATCCTGCAGACGAGGAGAAAACCATTTTATCACCGATCAAGGACTGTACTGCTACAAAGTAATGCCTTTCGGACTGAAGAACGCAGGGGCAACTTTTCAAAGGTTAGTAACACAAAATCTTCAAACCACTCATCGGCACTTCAATGTTGGTATATGTGGACGACATGATAACAATGTCCAGAGAACCAAGAGATCACGTAACTGACCTAAAGAAAACCTTCGAGTTGCTGAGAAAACACAATTTAAGACTCAATCCAGAGAAGTGTGCATTCGGAGTGGCCTCAGGAAAATTTCTAGGCTACATGGTGAGCTCCCGAGGCATAGAAGCCAACCCCCAGAAGATACAAGCCGTGCTAGATTTGACATCCCCCAGAACAATTAAAGAGTTGCAAGGTCTAACAGGCAGGTTCGCCGCGCTCAACCGATTCATCTCTCGGGCGACCAACAAATGCCACCCTTCTTCAAAGTCATCAAGAAGGCCCAAAAAGGGATCGATTGGACACCGGAATGTGAGGAGGCCTTCCAGCAGCTAAAACAATATCTAGCACAACCCTCACTCCTGGCTAAACCTCTCATAGGAGAGACATTATACTTGTACTTGGCTGTTTCAAAACACGCAGTGAGTTCGGTATTGGTGCAAGAGGCCGACCAGATCCAGAGACCGGTATACTATGTCAGCAAAGCTCTATTGGATGCAGAGACCCGATATCCCGTGCATGAACTAGTCGCCCTATCCTTGATCACTGCAGCACGAAAATTACGACCATACTTCCAGGCTCACCCTATCGGAGTTTACACCAATTACCCCTTGCGGCAGATCTTGCAAAAACCAGAAACCTCGGGAAGGTTAATGAAATGGTCGGTAGAGCTAAGCGAGCACGACATTTCCTACCTCCCAAGGATAGCAATAAAAGGGCAGGCCTTGGCAGATTTTGTTGCGGAACTCGCGGAACCCCAAATATTGACCACGGAGGAAAGCAAATAGGAAATATCAGGGATGGGACTGCTAGCTCACAGGGCAATGGGGCAGGAATCGCGCTGAAAAACAGTGAAGGAGAAGAAGTGTTGCTTGCCTTAAAATTTGCTTTCAAAGCCACAAACAATGAGGCCGAATACGAAGCAATTTTGGCCGGATTAAGGCTATGCACAGTAGTGGGAGTCCACAACGTGGTAGTAAGGAGTGACTCTCAGCTAGCCATTCAACAACTAAAGGGAGAATTTCAGGCCAGGAGCCGACTATGATAGCTTACTTAGCCGAAGTAAAAAAGTTGATGGAGAAAGTGGGGAACGTACGCTTCGAACAAATCGGACGAGAAGACAACTGTGAAGCAGACTCCCTGGCCCGGCTCGCATCCTCAATGAAGACCGAGGACCCCAGAATAATCCCTCTCATATGCCTCCGAGAAAGAAGCATAGGGGAGCTGAAGAAGTAGATATAGTAGAAGAGGGAGGCAAAAACTCATGGATGCAACCGATTAGGAGATACCTGGAAACAGGGGAAACCCCTAAAGACAAAAAGGAGGCCAAGAAACTAAAATTCAAGAGCACCAAGTTCTCCCTGATCGAAGGGGTGCTCTACCGGAGAGGCTATACCGTACCCCTCCTGAGATGTTTAACAGAGGAGGAAGCAGATTATGTGCTCAGGGAAATTCACACGGGCATCTGTGGAAGTCACGCCGGAGGAAGAGGAAGATCAATCGCCTTTAAAGCCTTAAGACAAGGATTTTACTGGCCGACCATGCATCAGGACGGTGTGAGGGTAGCCCAGAAATGCGAAGGTTGTCAGAAAAATGCCAACATCCACCATCAACCGGCAGAACAATTAACCACCATGTCCAGCCCCTGGCCATTCGCGCAGTGGGGCTAGATATCATAGGGCCAATGCCAAAAGGGCGAGGGCAGGCGAAGTATGCAATCGTGGCCATAGACTATTTCACAAAATGGGCAGAAGCCGAGCCGCTATCCACCATCACGGAGAAGAAGGCCACATAGTTTGTAAAGAAGAACATTATCTGCAGGTTCGGAATCCCCCGGGCGATCATCACTGACAACGGGAAACAATTCGATAGCAAAGGATTCAGGAAGCTCTGCGAAGACCTCCAGATCGCTTTAAAATTCGCCTCGCCAGCCCATCCCAAGTCAAACGGACAGGTTGAGGCAACAAACAAGACCATCAAGGCAAACCTTAAAGCTCGGCTCGGATCATGCAAAGGCTTATGGGTCGAAGAATTACCAGAAGTGCTATGGGCACATCGGACGACCTACAAAGATTCCACAGGGGAAACACCATTTTCCCTATCATACGGATGTGAGGCCGTCATTCCAGCAGAAATCGGGGTAGCAACTCACAGGGTCCGCCACTTTGGGAATGAGCAGAATGAAGAACTTATCAAAAACCACCTCGACCTGATCGAGGAAATGAGAGAGAAATCAGCTATGAAAACAGCAGTCTACCAACAAAGAATGGCCCGCTTCTACAACAAAAGAGTTCGGACCCGCTCCTTCCTCCCGGGCGACTTAGTATTGAGAAAGGTCACCTTAAACACCCGACGACCAGAGGAGGGCTCGTTAGGTGCCAAGTGGGAAGAGCCCTACAGAATCACAGAGGTGATAAGGCCAGGGCTTACATCCTAGAACAGCTGGACGACACAAGATTGAAAAAACCATGGAACGCCGAGATGTTGAGAAAATACTTTCAGTAAATTCTCTCTTTCTTCTTTTCTTTTGCAGCAACCCGACAAGGGACGGAAACTCATATAAAGCCTCTCTCAAAATGACCCGCAGAGAGTTGTAAGAAGGGCAGTATGTCCCCGAATATAAATAAAACTTTCTTTTCCAAAATTTTCACCCACTCTTCTAAAAATAAAAATTTGTGAACCATATTCAAAACTCCGGGGACATACTCAATACAACGGTCCAGGGTCAAAAGCACAAAAACCCGCAACTACCCGACCACGGCTACCACCATAAAGAAGCACAAGTCACACCAGAATCAGTCGACTCCATACAAGCATTAAACAGCAGGGACGAAAGTGAATCAGAGTATAGATCCGTGAGAAGCATAGCACGGGGAGGGATGATACCCCCGTGGCGATTGCTTGCTCCAAGTGTTACCGAACATAAAGAGGAATATGCCCTTAATGTTTCGAACACCTCGGGGCTGGATCTTATTCTGCCGAGGCCACTTGACTATTCGGCTCGGGGTCGGGTTACGTCCCACCGAGTCATGCTCATTGGTCTGGGGACGGGACATTCCCCCAGAACCGAGTGTCTCTCTTAGCTCGGGGTCCTCGGAATATTCAGGGACATACTCGATGCATAGGATCCGTGAGAAGCATAGCATGAGGAGGGATGATACCCCCGTGGCGATTGCTTACTCCAGTGTTACCGAACATAAGGAGGAATATGCCCTTAATGTGTCGAGCACTCTTTGATCCTCACTTACCCGATGTAATGGATCCGTGGGAAAGCATAGCACGGGGGAGATGATGCCCCCGTGACGATTGCTAGCTCCAGTGATGCCGGACCTAAAGAGGAATGTTCCCTTAGTATCCCGGACACTCTTTGATCCATTCATCATTTGGATCCAAGAGAGCGCAGCACGGGGATGCGTTGTGCCCCTGTAGCGTGTGCCTGCTCCAGCGTGGTAAGGAGGATCCCTCGTAAAATACACAAGCTCCACAGTGACCCGACGTATAGAGGATGTGCCCTTACCATTTAAACGCTCTCTGATCCAAATCCTGGTTCGCCGGGACACTGAATTGAAAGGTTCAGAATTATGTTTGGAGGCCTCGGACAGGACGCTGTTCTGAAGTATCCGTGCTATTGTTTACACTTTTTTTACTTTCCAAAAACTTGTTTTTTTGTTTTTCATCGGTTTGAAAAGGGGACGCCCAAGACGATTCGATAGGGCTTCAAAGGTTGATTCCCTTCCCTTCAAAGCAAGTCCAATGATTGTTCGGCTCGGGTCTGGACTCGTTCCGCCGAGACCACTTTATTAATCAGCTCAGAGTTGGATTCGTTCCGCCGAGACCGCTTGGATATTTGGCTCGGGGCTGGATTTCGTTCCGCCGAGGCCATTCAGTTATTCGGCTCGGGGCTGGATTTCGTTCCCGCTGAGGCCACTTGGTTATACAGCTCGGGGTCGGGCCACATCCCACCGAGTCTATCTTTTAGACTGAGGACGAAACATTCCCTCAGGGCCAAGTATCCTTACAGCTCGGGGTCGGGCCACATCCCACCGAGCAATCTTTTGGATTGGGGGCGAAACATTCCCCAGGACCAAGTGTTCCTTACAGCTCGGGGTCGGTTACGTCCCATCGATTGCATCTCACCATCCGTGTTCTTCACAATCAGAGTCCATCCTCGACCATTGAATAATTTGGGCCTCGTTTCGTATTATCCCCTCTCGAACGAGCCTTAAATAAACATTTGAAGAAGAACACCCAGAACAAGGAACAGAAGAAAATAGCATAAAAAAGCAGAAAATACATGCATATATATATATATATATATATTCAAATAAAATATGAAGTGTTATTACAAAAAAAAAAGAGAAAAGACAAGTGTACACAGGGCCCCGTCCGGGTTACCCCTTCTCAATCAACCCGCACAGGGGCAGGAAGTTCTTCCTCGGCTGGCTCAGACGACAGGTGGATCGGTTCGGTCTCAAAAGGGGGAACAACAGCTTCAGCCTCGGCAACATGGGAGACCCCTACTTCAAGGATAGAAGGTGGAATCTCAGGATAGTCCTCGCCAGGAGCAGGAACCTCAGGTCGGTCTTCTTGGGAAACCTGCGGGACCAGAGCAACAGAAATCGGGTCGGGATCCATCGCTTCCTCGGAAGAAGGGGAGCCACTTCTGAAACTCCTCCTCAGATATTTCCCCTTTACAGAGAAACGGATGGCTGCATGGATCGGCCCCATATCCAGGTCAGGCAGCACCATTGGTATAATTTCAGCACAATCACCGACCCCTTCAAGACGAATTGAGTCCTCTCGGCCTCCCACTCAAGGTCTTTATCCCTGAGATCGGCACGGGCCCGTCCCAGTTCCTCCTCCTTGGCCCGCAGTTTATACTTCACGCTGCCTATTTCCACCTTGAGGATCACAATCTCAGTCCGGGCGTCCACCAAACTCGCATTAGCTTCTTCAGCGTTCTTGCGCTCTAGAGTAGCAGCAGCCTTAAGAGCTTTGTTTGTTTTGACAGCATCAACCGCAGCCAGCTCATGATCCCTATTCCTCTCTTCGGCACTAGCCAACTTGGCCTCCACTTCAGAAAGACGATTCTGAAGCCTTTGGGCTTGGCCGCCTTCGGACAAAAGGCTTATAAATAGGTCCTTATTCTTGGACGCCAAATAATTTGCCTGCCGAGAAGAAAAAAGAAGTTAGAAAAATAAAAACAAAGTCTGAAAGACACCACGGATATAGAAGAGAAGTAAAAGAAGTGACCTGGGCCAGCTGGGAGCACAACTTTGCAACTACCTCCTCGGGCGAAAGGTCCTCAAACCTCGGAATCTTCTCAGGAGGTATGGCCCTGGCCAGCTCATTGAAAGTGCCGGTACCAAATGGGAAGTAGCCTCCCTAATATTCTTCCCAATATCATCAATTCCAAGAACCACAGCACCCTTCAGTTTCTTGGAAGGACCCTCCTGCCGAACTGGAGCTTCTCTGCTCGGAGCCTCCTCCTCCTCCAATTGCCGCCTCAATTGAGTATCCACAGCTCCAAACCGACGCTTCCTCCTCCTGGAAGGTCATGGAGGGCTATCAGGAAGGGTAACACCCATTGGGGGCACCCGGGGAGATGAAGATAGACCTTGAGAGCTCGGCCGTTCTACCCCCGCGGTCACCTTTCTATCCTCAGAAGATTCAGGTCGTTTCCGAGAAGTACCAGCTCCACCTGGGCTAGTTTTCTTCGCGGCACCGGTCAACCGATCGAGGTACTTTGGTCTATTCGACATACCTGCAAAAAGCAAAGACAAAAGAAAGGTTCAGGACCTAAGCATAAAAAAAAGTTTTCTTCGCGGCGGCACGGTCAACCGATCGAGGTACTTTGGTCTATTCGACATACCTGCAAAAAGCAAAGACAAAAAGAAAGGTTCAGACCTAAGCATACAAAAAAAAAGACGACATCAGACATGATAAAAAAAACAAGGGAGTTGGCTAGAAGATCAACATGCATTTACCTATCTGACCCGAGACCTTAGGAGGAACGGTCCGAACAAGTCCCGATTCAAAAAATGCCGCATCATTTACCAACTCCCTCCAATGAGCGGCATACCGCCGAGCCTAGAATACCCGCTTCCGGACCTGGTGGGAGACCTTGGGAGCATCCCTCCAACAGGCTAGGATGAATAAAAACAAAGGGTAAGAATCCAAAATATAAAAAAAAAAAAAAAAACTAAGGGCAGAAAAGCTAAAGGTTAACCTCCTAATCTCCCGCTCTAAAGATGTCCGGAACCAAGATCTCCTCTCCATCCGATCTCAGGGTCCGTCCCCAATCACCAGTGGCCCAGAACCAAAGATCTTTGAAATTCTTATTGGAGTCAGGGAGTTTTTGGACGACGTTTGACGAACTGTCGTAAGCAGAAAGGTAGTACCAACCGTGGTGAATCTTTGGGTTGGCCTTCAACCGATATAACCTCTTCACTTCTTCAAAAGAAGGTTCGCCAAGCCCCGCCCGATGCCAAGCTACATACAACCCGGCCAAAATCCTCCAACTATTTAGACTTAGTTGACAGGGGGCGATCTCCATCTCGGCCAGCATCCATGCAAAGTAGGGTTGAATTGGCAACCGGAGCCCGCACTCAAAGAAAGCTGGAAGAAGGGCCACAGAACCATCGTCGGGCTGACTGGCACGATCACATGGAAGAGGGACCTCAAGAGCAATGTCTATTGGGATGTCATATCGTTGCCGAAGCAGTGCTAGATCATCCTCAGTTATCTTAGAGGGTCGAACCATGTCCAGAGTCGAGCTATCAAAGTCACCGGGCTCCGGATCCTTCCGAGGAACCCTCTGATGGTAAGTATCTTGTTCAATTTCAGAAGTGGTGGGGGTAGTATCAAGGTCTTCCACGCTGGGTGCTCCCGAGCCAGAGGAAAGCTCCTCAGTAATAGGAGCCAAAGGTTTAGCAGAGTTTTCAGGGGGAGAACTGTCATCAGACATCCTAGACGTCCGAAAAATAAAAGGGCAAGGTCAGTCTACAACCATATTCTTGAAAAACGACCAAGGGATTCACAAGCTATCCTAAGTTTCCAGAAAAAACTAAATCTATGAAGTTCTAAATGCCCTAAGCAAAGTACTCAATAAAATCTCTCCCTAGCGAGTATCAAAACAAATGAAAAGGAGAAACAGCAAGGCACAACAAGCAAGAAAAGAGGAAGAGGAAGAAGGTCGTTCGGGAAAATTACTTGTTCAGGATCGGAAAAGCGGCGAAAACGTTGAAGAACTTTGAGTAAAACTAAATCAGATGCTTCGTAGCCGAGGGGAAAAAGAGTTTTCTTGGAAGTGTAGGAAGAAGAGTTTTTTGGAAGTTGATAGGATTTTTTGCAGGATATCGGTTCACCTTCTCATTACAACGTCGGAATAATTCCAACCATCGGATCGTAATAGAGTCTCGGATGGACGCCGAGTGTCAAATGCAAAAGACGTCTGCCAAAGTCAAATAAACGGTTGAGATCAGCGCACCGTTAAGACGCATCTGCACGGTCAATTTTCTCCTACTTTTGGCGGGAACCCGACGGATGTTTGACAAGTGTCAGGCTCAGAAAAAAACCCTAAAGGTGATTTGATGGGCATTTAACAGACAGACTGCGCGGTTGCGTGTCTCAAGAAAAGAGATGTTTGAAAAGAGGCAACGGAAAATTTTGGTTCGACTCCGGATCGACCACCAAACAGAATAATCAACACACAATCTTTATATAGTTCCCGGCACTAACTTGCATACTCGTTGGAACCGAGAACTATGGGACATATGTTGATGGTGTTTTCAGGCACTATGGTATTTAAAACAGCACGACAAGGTAAAAGGGTAATTCCCTTCTTGGGCGAGATCATTAATACCGACCGGACCCATAAAAAGCCAGCAGCAAGGGCCCAAGCACTTTGCAATAAGAGGCCGAACACATTATGGTCAGACCGACCACAACAGGTAGAAACCGAGCATTATCAGATCGACAGCAGTATTCTCAATTCAAAGGACTATCATGACGACCCCATGAAGACCGACCAGATGGCGATACATGCTCCGGAAAATGACACCCTATTCTTACGGATAAGAAGACAGTCCTACCTTCATAAGGGATACCGATGAAAGACAGTGTTCTAGAAGGATAAAGGAAGTAGAGATAGATTTGATAAATGTTTCCTTGTGGGAACATGAGATTATTTCAAAATAGGAATCCACATACTAGAAGGAGTCTGATTTCTTCACTATTATAAATAGAATGGTAGATTATGTGTAAGAAGATCAGAATCAAAAACTTGTAAAAAGGACAAGAAATACGAGTTTCAGCAATAAAAGTATAGTCCTGTTTGTGTCCGTGGACGTAGGTCGGATAAAAATCCGCCGAACCACGTTAAATCTCCTTGTTGGATTGGCGCATTATCTACCTTCTGCTAAGTTTGCTTTTGGTTTCCCCCATAACCAAACAAATTCACTATTGAAGGAGAATTGCCTCGGGAGTGATATTCCTGTATTGCCCTGAGACCAAAATCCACCTTCAACAAAGCCTATTCCTTGAATTTATATACTCTGAAATAAATATCAACTCTCCGTTATTCCACTTTGCCACGTCATGTTAATTTGAGAAAAATGCGTATATGGAAAGAAAATTTCTTTTTTTTAGAGGAAGCGGCATGTAGATAAAATTATTTTTGACATAAAATGGCTCTTGAACCAACTTTCTCCCTTGAGTTTATTTTACTGAGCTATTTTAATTTCCGAAACTATTTTAATTAATCCCAAGGGTTTGCTCAGTGGTAAGGCTTTGAGCTTGAGTGGTTTGCTCTCTCTCAGGTTCAATGTTCGAATCCCACTAGATGCATTTCCTTGGGGCCATGCCCCCTGGTATGAAAAGCCAGCGACTTACCCTATCTGTGTTGGGAAATTTCTGAGGGCACGGGGCACAGGTCCAGGGATTAGTCGAGGTGCGCGTAAGCTGGCCCGAACACCCCGTTATCAAAAAAAAAAATATATATATATTTTAATTGGGCTGGATTTTATTTATATTTTGGGTGCAAACACCTCTATAAAATATGCTGAATTTTAGTGGTTCCATAATACATTTAAAAAATATTATGTGAACTGAGAGTAGTTTTTAAGAACTCATCATATTTTTTAATTTTCACTGAGAGTTAAATGGACTGCTGACAATTTATCATGATAAATATAAGCATAATAAGAATCATTTAGATAAGAAAGGGTATAGTGAGTACCAAAGATATTTTTCTAGTAGATAGTAATTAACTCCTTAATTTTTAATAAATTATATAAAAAAAAGTTTATATTTTTCACACAGGTTCCTACCATCTAATTCCCTTTGATAATATGTTAATAAAATCTATAATTTGATTGTGTTAGAGCATCGATAGTGGGGAGCTATTTTCATCGAAAAATATGAAATATAGGTCTTTAAATACGTATTCGTCTCGTAATGATCGAAATTCTCAACTCAAAAAATAAAAGTAAAAAACCTCAATTTTTTTTTTTGAAATAATCTTATTTTTAGGTCATTTAAATTGTGGTCTCACTAATATCACTCTAGAGCATTCAAGATTTCAAAATTCAACAATCATCATTAGTCGAGTCTAAATTTAGGAAATCAAAACTATATTTTGATAACTTTAAAAGTTTTCTATAATATGAGATTTTTGTTTTTAACTCCCAAAAATTCCATTAGAAAATTTATAAAATCTCCCAATTATGGATGCTCTTATAACTCTTAAAATTTTCAAACAAATAAGTGAAAACTTGGAGGAGGATTGATTTAATTTGGGGCATGGTGCATGATATATATGTATTGTGCAAGTTATAAGAATCTAAACTAAAACTAGGGACTCATATGAAATAGATTGGAAATTATGTTATTTCTTGTGTGTTTATAAAAAATTAGAGACCCGTATATTATTATTATTACCCATTTTTTGTTTTATACACAACGGCAACTGCTTTAACTGCTATTTGTCTCCTCTCTTTTCCCTCCAATTTGGTCGTTAACCTAAATGCAGCATCATGTTCTTTTCTCGTCCATTTCTCAAACTCACCAAAACTTCCCTTTTAACTTTCACCAGACAACTCTCTCACCCGACCCAACAAACCTTTACAGCACATCAGAGGCTCGTAACCCCTCTTAACCTAAAACCCATCAACGCAGAAATCTCGAACCTCATGAGAAATGGCCGAATACAGGAAGCCCAGAATATGTTCGATCAAATGCCCCAGAGAAACACTGTCACGTGGAATGCGATGGTTCGAGGTTACTTTAAAAATGGGTTGTTCGATAAAGCTGTGTGTCTATTCAATCAAATGCATGAACGTGATATGTTTACTTACAATACAGTGATTTCGGGGTTGATGCAGAGTGGTGATGTTAAAGGTGCTAAAGAGGTTTTTGATGGGATGGTTGTTAGAGATATTATAGCATGGAATTCGATGATTTCTGGGTACGTACGTAATGGTTTGATGGATGAAGCGGTAAGGGTTTTTCATGATATGCCGGTAAAAGATGTGGTTTCCTGGAATCTGGTGATAGGGGGGTTGGTAAATTGTCAAAGGATGGATTTGGCGGAAAATTATTTTAAAAAAATGGGTGCTAGAGATGTTGCTTCTTGGACAATTATGGTGACTGGACTTGTGAGAGCTGGACGGATTGTTGAAGCTCATAAACTCTTTGAAGAGATGCCTGTAAAGGATGTTCAAGCTTGGAATGTGATGATAGCTGCATATTTGGAAAATGGATGTGTTGACATGGCAGAAGATTTGTTTAAAAAAATGCATGTCCGTGATTTGAATTCGTGGAAGCAGTTGATTAAGGGTTTGGTTAATACTCGAAGGATTGAGTGTGCAATTAGCTATTTCAAGCAAATGCCGGAAAAATGTCAAAAGACTTGGAACTTAATTATTTCGGGATTAATAAGAAATGGACTTGTCAAGGAAGCTCATGCATATCTTGAGAAATTCCCTGTCAGCAACATAGTATCATGGACAAATGTAATTTTTGGTTATTTTGAAATAGGTGAGCTTCAGAGTGCAATTAAGATTTTTGAATCAATGACAAGTCGAGACGTAACTGTGTGGAATGTTATGGTATTCGGACTAGGAGAAAATGATCTTGGGGAGGAAGGTCTGAAGTTTTTCATCAGAATGAAAGAATCAGGTCCATCCCCTGATGAAGCAACATTTACTAGTGTTTTAACTATCTGTTCAGTTCTTCCAACCTTGGAACTAGGAAGACAAACCCATGCACAGGCAATTAAAACAGCCTTTAATCATTTTACTGCAGTTTCTAATGCAATGGTAACTATGTATGCAAGATGCGGAAACATGCAATCAGCTTTACTGGAATTCTCTTCCATTGCAATCCATGATGTCATATCTTGGAATTCTATTATATGTGGAATTGCTCACCACGGATATGGTGAAAAAGCTTTAGAATTGTTTGAAAGAATGATATTAACCGATATTAAGCCCAATGACATAACTTTTGTGGGAGTTCTATCCGCTTGTAGTTATGCAGGACTGGTTGACCAAGGTAGATACTACTTCAATTATATGAAGAACAAGTGTTTTCTTCAGCCAAAAAGTGAACATTATACTTGTGTTGTTGACTTGCTGGGGAGATATGGGCTTATAGACGAGGCAATGAAGCTTTTGAATGAAATAAGAGCAGACGGAATTGAAGTTGCTCCAAGTGTTTGGGGAGCTCTGTTTGGAGCCTGTAGAATCCACAACAATATCAATGTGGGCGAGATTGCTGGTGAAAGGATTTTGGAAGTAGAACCTTATAACTCTGGTGTTTATCTAATTTTGGCAGAAATGTATCTCAGCTGTGGTAGAAGAGAAGATGCCGAGAGGATGTGGGCTCGAATGAAGGAGATGGGAGTCAAGAAGCAACCAGGTTGTAGTTGGATAGAAATCAACGATGGTGGGCATGTATTTCTTTCAGGAGATAGTTCACACCCCCAGTTCCATAGGTTCTGTTGTCTTTTGAACTTACTGCATATGGAGATGGAGACTAAAATTTCAAAACCAAGTGCTCCTACTTCTGAGCAAATAGAAACTCTGTTTGATGGATGTTAGGAGTGAGATTACATTGGTCACTCAAAAGCGGGAACACTCGATTATGTAAGAAGGCTGAGGACTGATGGATTTGAGGTAGGGACTGGGGCTGACTTTGTGAATTAGAGTTGCTGGTTAAAGATCCATCAAAACACAAATTGACATTTATCAGAAGCAAATAGCATCCTTCTCTCTTAACCCGCAAAGATGGTTTTCAGATATTTCTTCGGTTTCTGAGGCCTCAAGCAAGTAGTAAGGTTGATCTTCGAGATGAACAATGAAGTCAAAATCCAAGGGAAGTCTTTAAAAAGTCAATTAAAGTATTTGAGAAGTCGGATACAGAATATGTACCAGCTGCAGGAGGATACATCAGTTCAAGATTGAGAAGAGGTAAGGAACTGAAGTTACTGATTATCTGTTATTTAACAAAATTTAACTGGGAAAAGGGATTTTTCCAACCCCGTACGACAGTTGAGAAAATCAAGTGGTCTTTTAGCGTTTTAAACTCCCAGTTTGTACTTTTAATAAGTATGATTTAAATGATTTCAACCTTCTTTTGTCCATATGATCCTATTTTACTGCCAATGTTAGGCTCATACACAAAGAGAGAGAGATTTTAATCCACCAGAAATACAAGGTTTGATCTTCTATCATATGCAAAACTGCTTTTTCCAATTTCGGAAACGGGAAAAAAAACCCAAAAAACAAAAACTCACATATCTGCAAATACAGTCATGTCTGAATATTGTATGATCGACAAGTAATCAAAATTTCCAAGTTCTAAGATCTCTTCTTTGACTGGGAACTGCCCTTGATGTAACTTTCTTGCCTGTAAGATCACTCTTATTAGCAGGAACATCATCATACGATGCTGTGTTTAGTTGACTTTTGATGTGAAGCGGGCTAGCTTTACATTGTGCTTTTGCATGTCTATTTGGAATCATATCATGATCCCTCAAAGATACTGGTCGTTCTGCTTTCAGCCTGTTTTTATTTCCTATTACAGCATCATTATCTGAATACAAAATTATCAAATGCCGAGAGTTAGAGGTCTAAGTGATGATTCAGTAGATTGTAGGAGAAGACATACACAACTATCAGGGATAGTTAGTGACAACTGAGTGACTACCACACTTTATAAGTATTTGTCAGCAGTTTCTTTCTATTATATAATATTAGTTTACTCTACTAGTCATTTAAACCCATAAAGTATTGACGATGCATCATATCAGTTTCTTTCAAGTTTCATGGGGGCTGACTAAGATTATATACTACTACAAGCTCAAGCAATGATATCAAGTAAACAACTCTTGGTATACAATAAACAACTGAGTCTTAAATTAGTTTGGTAAAGTAAACTTACCGGGACTAGATAAGACAGCACGTGGACGCAGGATTGCACTTGCTCTTATATTTTGTTTTTCCTTCTCATTGATCTTTACGTCGTTCTTCTCTACACCAGTCGGTAAAGTAGAGTCGTCTGTTAGAAATGCGGCTCCTATTATATTTGGTTTTTCCTTCTCATCGATTTTTTTATGGTTCTGCTCTGCTATTGTCAATGCAATAGAGTCGTCTGTCATAATTTCGTCTCCTATTATATTTGGTTTTTCCCTCTCATCGATTTTTTTATGGTTCTGCTCTGTTTCTGTCAACGAAGTAGAGTCATATGTCAGAACTGAATATTTCTGTAGAAGAAACAAATGAAACTATGTACCAGAAATTAACCTCTGTGTGTAGAATTTGTGAGGGTGACTACATTTCGCAATGGAGATTTTGGAATCCTTGCAATAAATACTGGAGAAACATCTTTATGCTCTGTCTCTGTAAAAACAATTGATCATTTCAGATTCAACCACCATTCAACGCATCAAAGCCAGATTGATTTAGAATAATAAACACTAAAACGAAGAAGTCAATATGGCTACAATAATGTAGCTGTTGGGATTGGGAAGATAGAAGATCAAACCAATTTTTCAAACTTAAATTTATCGAGTATGATTTATTCAGTGATCAAACACATAACCAACCTTCCCATGCTTCCAGATAACAGATTTCTTTCGTTTTCGAATGCCCATATCATCATTTTAGATGTGCTAATTAGCTTAATTGCTAATTAAATTGTCATCAGATTATTATCATCTTAAAGCAACTGCTCATATTATCATAATCATAAAAGAAGTAAAAGGAGTGCTTGTTTTCATATTATAAGTTGAATGTAAAACATGAAACTAAGTGAAGCCTATCAGGGTAATATGAATTTCCTCCAGATGGAAGATCCTCTTTATTCCAACATAATCCCAACTATTTAAGCAATCAAATATATACATACGAAAAATGAAATATTTAAAAAAAATAAAAATAAAAATAAAAACCTGGAGAAGAAAGATCATGCAAGGAGAGAGATTCAAGAAGCTGCAGACCAACTGCAACATGTTCATCATCTTGATATTTTTCTTCTCTCACCTTCACCTTAGGATACACTACCCAAAAAAAAACAATAAATAAATAAATAATAAACATCTCAGGACCAATCCAAATTTCTAGTTTTCTACAGAAACCCAAAAATATACAAATTAAATAAAATTCCCAGATCAAAAAACCTACTTGTGTTTTTGTGCTTTGACTTTTGAGAGCTTTTGCTTATTCGGCCTTTAATGGAAATAACAAATAAGGCCGGTAAAGAGTTCCCCGGAGGGCTTAAAGCAAAGACTAAGAAAACACGTGAAGCCCGTGGGGATGATGAAGATGTGGATTTTCTATATAAACGAAAGTGGGTTTCAAGTTTTTTTTTTTTTTTAAGATGATATATTTGGTACATAAAAGAATATATGTTAGACGTTCCGAATTAAAAAATTAAATTGAAAATTTGAGATAAATTTTCATTTAAAAATTTATTAAATCACATTGACTGAATTAAAAAAAAATAAATAAATTGATATTTGATATAATTTTTCGTTGTTATTAAAAAATTTATAAATGATCTCGTATCTATAATATTGGCATCCCTAAACAGACATATGAGAGATTGCTTTGCCTCTTGTGTCTGGTTGTTTTATTTTGACTAAAAGAATTAGAAAGAGAAGATGGCAAGTGGCGACTACAAGGAATCATCGTCATGGTCGGTCGAGTCAAATGGGCTGAAATGACTGCCTGTGATTGCCATTTGGCTAATGGGTGGGTCCTACTAGCAATACTTTTTTTTTTTTTTTGGCAGTAATTTGATTTTAGAATCTAGAATCTGATACGACTGTTTAAAGTGGAATTCGAAGGGGAGAATATTGTTATAGGGTATAAATTACTTTATAAATTATAGAATAATAATTAGAATATAAATTAGTGTTATAAAATAAATTTATATTGTGAGATTATGATTTTGTGAGTATTAATGTTAGTGTTAAAGTAGGTGACTGAAATAGCATCAAAATGTTAACATTGACACAACTACGACATTTTACCAAACGCTCGGTAATTCTTCTTTTTGGGGCAGTTTAATCTTTTTATCTTCAATAATACATTTGGTTTAAGATCAAAATAATTCACGTTTGTGTATTTACTATTTAGTTACATTCTATAAATATACAAATAATATTTTTTTGGTCATTATCCTCTTGTACAGCTTGCATTTCTCAGCCACTTTTTGCAAGCTTCTTTATTTTTTCCAAGTTCTTTTGAAATTTCATAACAGTTAAATTAATTCTATTAATCAACTGGGTGGTTACATCATATGAAAAGTCTCACACTAACTCAATTTAATTGGCATGTTCATTTTCTTTTAAATGTGGCAGTGTTTTTCGTTTTTGATAAGAGATATAAAAAAATATACAGAACAGTTTTCCCTTTGTTTTATTTACTGTTTTGTTGAGAGAGTTTGAACACTTCGTGGTTCGTTGAAGACGATTTTGGTGGTGCCCATTCTCGTTTATTTTCGTTACATCATGGGAAACAAACGTCTCGCGTTCTACTGCACCATTCGGTAATGGACGAATTTATTTTAAGGAGATTGTTGCCGTATCAACAAGTCTCATAATTCTCTCTGTTTGGTGCCACTGACTATTCTTGTTGCTGTTTCAATATTGCACTGCCTTCGTTACTAAACTGTTTCTGTCGCTGGTTCGTTGCTGCACCGCCGTGACTAATACTAGTTCGATGTCTGCAGTTGTCCTGGGACTGTGTTATTTTCATTACTCTTGCTGTGTTGTTTCCTCTATTTATTGTAGCAATCGTGTTGTGTTACTGTTTGTTCATAGTCCTTTGTAAGGACACAGTAACCAAATATCTGTAATAGTCTTAAAACAAATTCGATATGTGGATATGGAAAACAGTCCAAACACAGTTGATCCGAACATGACAACCTCTTCAGCTGGCCAAAATGTTCCAGTCTCTAGGCTTAATGTGGCAGCCTATGTGGCTGGCCAATGTGTTGCTGCCTCTATGGCTAGACAACATGTTGAACATGTGAGCCATGTCAATCATGCTGCGGAAAAACCTGAAAAATTCATTGGTCAGAATTTCAAAAGGTGGCAACGGAAAATATTTTTTTACTTGACCACGTTGAACCTTGTAAGGTTCCTAAAGAAATATGCTTCTGTACCCAAAGAATGTGAGAATGATATTCAAGTGATTAGTGTCTTCGATGCTTGGAAACATTCTGAATTCCTATGTAGGAATTATGTGCTGAATGGGTTGAGTGATTTCTTATACAGTGTGTACGTTGTAATGAAAACAGCTAAGGGGCTTTGGGAATCCTTAGATCGAAAATATAAAACTGAGGACGCCGGTACTAAGAAATTTATCGTATGCCGTTTCCTAGATTTTAAGATGGTTGACTCCAAAGCTGTGTTAAGTCAAGTATAAGAATTGCGGATTATTCTAGCGGAAATTCATGATGAGGGGATGGTTTTATGTGAAACCTTCCAAGTAGCCTCGATAATTGAAAAACTACCACCTGGTTGGAAAGATTTCAAGAATTATTTGAAGCATGAGCGAAAAGAAATGAACATTAAAGACTTGGTTCTTAAGCTTAAAATTGAGTAAGATAACATAATATCTGACAATAGAGGAATGACTCATGAGACCAAAGCAAATGTTGTTGAACATGACCATAAGAACAAGAACCTCTAGAACAAAGGGTCAAAAGATGAGCACTAAATGAGGAATTTCCAAGAAATCCAAATTTCAAGGAAGATGTTTCAACTGTGACAAAATGGGTCACAAGTCTTCTAAGTGCAGACTGTCGAAGAAGAAAAAGAACTAATAGGCTAATGTGATGGAAAACATGACTCAAGATGTTTCAGACATTAACCTTTCTGCTGTGGTTTCTGAGGTGAATCTGGTGGGTTCTAACCCAAGAGAGTGGTGGATTGACACTGGTGCTACTCGACATGTGTGCTCAAACAAGAGTATGTTCTCTTCATTTGAGCCTGCTGGTAATAAGGAAAAAATATACATGAGAAATTCAACAACATTGAGATTGAAGGTTAAGGCAAGGTGATTCTGAAGATGACCTCTTGGAAAGAGTTGACTTTAAACAACGTTCGTTCTGTATGTGCCGGAATTACCGAAGATGGATTTTAATATAATAATAATTAAAAAATTAATTTCATTGTAAAAGTAAAAGAAAAAGAAAAGGAAAATAACGGTGAGAGTTTAAGACCCGTTAATTTTAAATGAATAGAGGAAAAAACTTGTTAGGGTTTAAGCTGTGGGGAATTTGGGGGATTAGAGTCGGTATCGATGTGGCACAGCGCTGGGCGGAGCTGGAGATGGAATATCCGGCGGCTTTGCACGGCCGCACGACGTCGTATCGAGGACGAGGGTGACTGGATTTACTCTTCGGAGTGGTGGGGAGATAAATCCAAAGGCCAGACCATTCTCCGTTCAACTTCTGATAAAGGAAACGGCGTCGTTTCAGTCCTTGCTTACCCTTCTTCTAGACCCGTCAGTCCCTCACCTCTTTGTATCAATTATGGTTTAATTAGTTAAATTTTTTAACACATTGAACTGAATCACTAAAGAGTGCTTTTCAGATAACCACTTTGCTGCTGGGTTTCTAAAAAGTACTTTTTAGGTCTTGAAATGCATTTTGGAGAAGTACTTATTATTAATTGCTTTTATGGTTTCTACAAAAGCACTTTTCAGAAGCATTTTGACTCGGTTATTTTCTCACTGAAAATTTTGAATGTAAATGCTTTTTTTAGAGTAAAGAGAGGTGGCCAGAAATGGAGAGATGGCTGCAGAAAAGATATGCGGAGATACATCCAAGTTATGGAGGCAATGAATGTTTTAAAGTGATCGGATATCAATGGCGTACACTTCGATTTAATGATGATACTCGCCAGAGCACTGTTAAAGTTATGGCTGCTTGCCGGGAATCTAAACCTGGCTCTGTATGCTTTGTGCAGCAGGCGGATTGTCTGGCTGTTCCGTGTAAGTTGTATTGCTTTATTTTATTATGACAAATTGGCTGTCTAACAATGCTTCTAAGTGGATCAAATTTTTCTGCTTCAGTTACAGTGCACTCAACTCCACTGATTTAATATCAGAATAGCAGCTGTTTCATTCACGTCACGTCTAATATCCTCTAGTGTTTCTTGTGATGTCCATGTAATGTTCCGCATCTTGCTTCACTCATATACATTATTGTACTTTTGTAGTATTCATCAAGCTTTACATGATGTGTCTTCTTCCCAATGTGTGAACTGGCCTTCGGCCAAAGTTAATATGGGCCATCTGTGATGAAATGATTGATTCTTGCCAGCATTAGGGGGTTGTTGAGCTGTGGATGGGGCAAGGGCTGACCCCTATCATATAGCCTGCTGCTACTGCTGGACAAGAAAGTAAATATTGATTTCCAGAATCATTGTTTCAATATTGCATATGCGAATAAGTGGCACTACATAGAGGTTTCACACACCGAGCACTAGTAAATGGACTAAATTCTCTGGCTCTCAGCCAAAAAGAAAATTTATTCTTGTGTTGGAGAGACCCTTGCAAAATATAACAAATATTATATGACTATGAGTTCCCTTAACCGATGAGACTCTTGTCAATTGGAACTCACGATAGTTACAGGCAGAATTCCATGCTTTCTCACCATGAATATTTATTAAGTATGAGTTTGATGTTGTCTGCTATTAAACGATGGATGTGGTATTTCACACATGGTTACAAGATTTCTGTTATTCTTGTTGACATTCTTTTGTAACAATATGATATTATTCTATCTCGATGACTTGTTGGTAGCTTCTACCTTTGACCTGAAGCATTTTCTACTAGTGATAAGTCCCTGTCTCTATAAATTATATTTTGGTGTCATTTTTAAAAAGTCACAGCTAATTTTTAATGGTTTATGTAGCGCAGACCTGAAGAGTTTGGTATCAACTGGGTTGACTACAATTGCATCTTGTGACTATGATTTTGTGAGTGCTGTCCACGGGAAGAAAACAATGAATATTTTATGTATTGGTCATGGAGGGGGAAGTTTACCATTATTTTTGGCCAGCAAAATTCAAGGTTGAGGAAGTTCACTTATCTGTTCTATATGAGCTTTTTTCAAAGAGTTATTGAATATGGCCAAAAATTGCATCGCAAAAGGATTGTTGTAAACAAATTGTTGCTTTCAGATTTAAGTATTCTATACTTGTTTCAGGTGCAGTTATTGACATAGTCGAGATTGACCCCGTTGTTATCTCAGCTTCAGTTCGAGTAATGGGCTTTCCATCTTTCTCAGTTATGACCCCATTGGGTGAGCGTGCCTTGTCGAAACCTGATACCATTAGTGAAGTATTGTGGAAAGGCACCCATGAGAGGTTAAACCTCTATGAATCAGATGCTGAGAAGTTTATCCTTGAGAACAGTAATCTATACGATTTGGTCTTCATCGATGCTTATGATGGTGATGACATCTTCCCTCGTAAACTTTGGGACCCAGATTCCCCTTTTGTCAAAGCCCTCAGTGATCGACTCCACCCTGATCATGGCACTGTAGTGGTGAACTTGCATTCAGATTCTGAAATTCTCAATGCTAGAGAATCGGTTTCCCATTTTAATCCGCAGCTTCAGCTGATGGGAAGGTATGTTTCTAGCATTGGCTGCACTTACAAGGATGTTATTCTGGGAAATCGAAGTTCTGGTTTGGCATACCTTGTTTCAGTTCCGTTTGTTTGTAATTCAACCCTGGTTGTATGCCGGGGTTTGGGTAAGGGATATAGTAGCCATTTGGCTTTGAACACGCTAGCATTGAAATCCCATGAAGTGGAACTTTTTCTTAACTTACCTTTTCTATGTTTTCAGTACATAATGAGAGATTTTACACTCATTGATTAACCTTTGAATAGTTGATTCTTTAGTATTTTACATTGTAGTGATTCATTGACAGAAGGGGAATCATGAAATGATCTTGAAATTTTGAATGCCTTGGGTTGCATCTAATCTTTATGAATGATCTGTTTATTTTATTTTCATATTTTTATCTTTTCATGGAATGAAAAGAATGCATGGGTTTGAAGAACCAATCAGGCACCTTTTATTTATACGACGTGTGTAATTTACAATGTAAATTATTTTTCTGTTTGTAAGAAACAAGAGATGAGGAAATATGAGTTGAATATCTTTTTAAGATAAATTTCCACTTAAATTTATCTTAAAAAGGTAATAAATATTCTTTCATTTTATTTTTGCAAGATTATATTAATCATGCTTTGCAATAAATAAATAGTAAGCTCCGTTAGATTTTTGTTTTTTTGGAAAACCACCAGGACACACGGCAGATTCTGATAGACTTGTTTATTATACATATACATATCATTACTAGATTAAAATTATAATGTAATTAAAAAATAAAAATAAAAACATTGCATATTCTTTATCTTAAATTGTTAATCTTACCTACTGGGCCGGACTTTTTTGGGAATTCAAAATCCCAAGCCCAATAAAGCCCTTATGTATAATACAAGTCTGTTGTTGACCAAAAACCCTTTCTCTCAATTTGCGCCAAATTCCATCGTTCTCCGCCAAATACGATGTCGTCCAATCAAGGCAAGAAGCGACTCACCACCAACAGCGGCGAGGTAGGCATTTTCTCTAAGATCACCCGCACCGTGTCAGAATCTCCGGTCGTCGTCTACACGAAACAGACGGCGTCGGACGCGGCGTACGTCTCCCAAAAGCTCCTTAAAAGCACGGGGAAAGCTGCGTGGATCGCGGGGACCACTTTCCTTATCCTTGTGGTCCCGCTCATCATCGAGATGGACCGCGAGCAGCAGTTCACCGAGCTCGAGTTGCAACAGCAAAGCCTCCTCGGTGCTCCCCCGCTCGCTTCCGCTCAAAATTGAATTCAACCGCATCTTTAATCGGCCCGGGTTAGGTGGGTTTTATATTATGTTTTGTTAATGTGGTATTATTCATGATAAGGGTTTTGGAAAATTTTATTAAAATTAAGAATGTTGGAAGAAGGTGGGATAAATTTTCGATCTTTGATATAAAACTGTTGACTTTCCTTTGTTTAGTGTGTGTTTTATGTCGAATTTGGTTTCGTTTTTTTTTTTTCGTGGATGCATTGATTTATATGTCTATTGTTTAATCTCTGCGAATCGAAAGTTTGAGTTATTTATTTACTTGTTAATTGAGAACTTAAGTTTCTGGCTTAGGTATCCAATAAAGTCCTCATTCTCAAAAGGGGATAGTGGTAAAGGATGTAGAACTTGGTTAGCAGGTCTTGGGTTGGAGTCCAGGCGTGCATCGGATAGGGTGGTTTGGCGGTGGGGTTTCCAACATTTCCAAAATAAAAGTATTGTTATTGGTATGGATGATATTGATACATTTAATTTGAAGGCGAATTTATGTTTACCTTGAAGCAATGTTCTAAAACGCGACCTAGGCGTGCCTAGGTAGCTTGTATAGGTTTGGCAGCCTATGGTCGCCGCACCTGGCCCGAAATCATTGGGGGCCAGGCACTCGCCGAAATAGGCAGCGTTTTCCGCCCATTCTAACAAATTTTCGCTTTCAAATTCGTTGGTTGATCGTCGTTGACTGATGCAGAGGTTAACTCTCTAATTTATCAATTTGAAAAAAATCTCAATTTAGAACATAAACTCTAATTTCATAAAACTCTATTTTTTTTCAATTTTTATTAGTTTCTCATCAAATTGATCATTTATAAATATTACTAATACAACATTTCTCTACTATTCATTTCGCCAAATCATACAAAATCTTAAACGTAATTATATAAATTCTTAATTTCTGATTAACCGTATAGCCTAGGTGCTGGGTCGTCGCCCGACTAGCGCCTAATGCGTTTTAGAACACTGCCTTGAAGAGCTTAACATTCCAATTGGTGGTTGTTTTGTCGCAATGCTAGGTAACACAAATATCATCATTAGGCTCTGGATAGTGGAAATCAATCATGTTCTAGATTGCTTTCTGTTTATCCTATTCGAGACTGAGCGCCCTATTTGAAACTCCTTTATTTTTTTTTTACTCTTTACTTCAAATAGAATGCTGAACTTACAAGTAGCATCTAGTGATTTTTAAGCTGAGATTACTCTGAACTCTGCTGTTTCTAACCTAGTGAGTCTGACCATCGTTAATTGCTCTACCGGATGTTGCATTAATTATATCAACAGTTGCTAATCTAAATTGCCTAAACCAAAATAACAATGACAAAGTTCAAGAAATCTTAGCAGGAGTAAGATTAAATAATTAATAATGTGTTGAATTGTAAATAGTCTTCTTCTTTATAGGAAGGATAGTGGAAGCTACTAGAAGATATTGGGGTATCAAGTTTTGTTGAAGTGTTAGTGTTAAAAGGTTTGCAAACAATATTTTTGAGCATTCATGGTTAGATGTGTTATGATGTTCCATTTATCAGGAGTGTCGATTAAGCAGAGGTGTCAAATAGTTTTTTCTGTGTACCGGAGTAGTTTGTGCTTTTGTTTGCCAGAGTTTTGAGTATATGGAATATTTGTCTTTTCACATTCGCAGATTGATTGACATACTGTAGTAATTTATCGCCTTACAAGCAAGGCTTATAGGTTGAGACTCTAAACTTAAGTGAATGGTCATAACACAATATCCTGTTTGATTGAATTTTCTCAATGGACAATGATATACTTACCAATATTTTTCTCAAATTTTATCTCAATTCTCTCTCCGTAACTATAGTGAGTTACCGTAGCTCACTGTAGCTACAGTAAGAGAATTGAGATAAAATTAGGAAAAAGTGTTAGTAAGTTTAGCATTTTTCTTTTCTCAATATCAGAAAGTTGACCCTCATGCTAGGCTTGTTATTGTAGCTTCTCACATGGGATTTAAGAATATTTGATTGATTTCAACGTTCTAAATTAAGCTACCCATGTTCAAACAAACTTTCTCCAAACTTGTACTTCAATTCAAGAATACGCAACGTTGCAAATGCCATCTACTTAGATCAAGTAACGCAATTGATCTTCGAAAATTAAAGTACAACATTCCGAACAAATAAACTGAAGTTGCCCAGCCAAAGCCATTTGGAAAACGTGCTTCTTACAACAATAAAAATGTCAATTTAATCAAATATTGTGAGCCTTTAGTCGATTTTGCTGATGTTTTGCTCTCAATTTCTCATTTCTTTTTAATTATAAGGTTTAAACCCTAAGAATTCAATTCAATTAAATCAATAACATTTTTCTAATCAATTCTTCTCTCTCGTTAAAAGATTTAAACTCACTTGATATAAAAATGTCAATAAGTAGGTGTTCTAAATTCTCTAAATATAGTATGGATGAAAGGAGGGTCATGTCTATTGAGTAGTGCCCCATGGGAAATGCACAAACATGTAGAGACATGTCCTCTAAAATTGGAGAACACACATCTACGCTCCAAAGGGTTTGAGGAAGGGGTATAACCCCCCAAACCAAAGGGTGCCTTCAAAGGCACTCTTCCATGCCTATATAAAGGAGCCTTATGTTCATTTCAAAGAATCCAGAAAAACTAGAGGTCTCATACATTTGTCTTAGAAGGTCTTGTAAGAGAGAATTTCCACCATTGTCATTGTTCAAAGATCTTGTTAAAGGAGTGCCCCTTCTACAAGAAGCATCCAAGGAATATTGGGAGAATATTAGCCACATAGCATCCGTAGATCACCGAGGTTGAGACTAATAAGTTCTTAAGGATAGAGGCATCTCGACTTGAATTTCGTTTTCATTATCTTCAACATTTTTCCAGGTTTTTCTTATTCTTCTAAGGTTTATGGTTTAAGATTGAATATTGGCATGATAATAGATCTGTTTGATGCATGTTAGATTTCGTTAATAACACATATTTGACCACAATCTTAAGAACTTATTACTTTTAGTGTTGTTAGATGAGAATTTGCATGTATTAATAGTCATTTTTCTGGAAAAATGTATTTTGTGCATGAAATACGCAAGGACGTTCGAACGCCCGACGAATGCGTAGACAAAATTATGATTTTTTGTAATCTCGTTCAAACGCGTCTTCAAATGCAACTCGAACACAAGTCTTATGCCAAAGAACGTTCGAATGCGTATTCAAACGCAATACGAACGTAAACTCTCTGTAACATTTTATTCGAACATGTTTTCGAACGCTGCACGAACGTAAACTCTATGGAATATTTCGTTCGAACTCGTTCTCGAACGCTACACGAACGTGAACTCTCTGGAACACTCCGTTCGAACGCGTTTACGAACACTACACGAATGTGATCTCGCTGGAGAGTTTCGTTCGAACGACGAAACGAACGTGACACTAACGAAATTAATCCTGGAATTATTTTTAGAATAAAATAGACATAGATTAATTTATATTATCATTATATTAACTTAGTAAAATCATATACTTGTATTACAATAAACTTGGTAGTATAGATTTAAGTTAATATTAGGGTGTTCAATTATCACAAGCATACACATAGTGATAAAGTTGAAATTAATTGTGTGTTGCATACTTGATTGAAAATTAAAAGTTTAATCTTACACAAGTAATTCCGTCCAAGCTTGATTGATTAAAACATACACATATAATTCTACACATATTGTATTGTGAATTGAATTGTAACACTAAGTTTGAATGTCTAAGATATTCTATTGAGTAAGTGTTTAAAGGATATTCTGTCAAAAAGGCGATAAGAGCCTAAGTGGGCAGGGATTTAAGTGGTTACTCCAGACCCCCCCTCGTCTTTTGGGAATATTCATTTATTTACTTATCATAAGAAACCTTAGTCGTAAATTCAAGGACTTGTGTTATTTGGTACTACGGTCCAATATAACAACGAGTGGATTCTTAGTATATCACTTAAACAAGATCAATCGTTTGATCATTGTGTAATTTATCTTTTGTATACTTATTGATCGTTGTTGGTTTTCCAGTTACATATGGCTAGCGGAAATATCGCAGTACCGGTCGCTCATGGAGATAAATCGGAAAAGTTTGGTGGAGCAAACTTTATACAATGGCAGAGCAAAATGTTGTTCTATTTGACAACGATGCAGTTGGCTAAGTACCTCAAAGATCCTCCGGGTCCTGTGGAGGGCGAAACGGAAACAGCCAAGCAACTGCGAGAAGAGACATGGTTGTCAGGCGACTTCTTATGCAAGAACTACCTCTTGGGAGGACTTGACAATACCATGTACAATGTGTGCCAAGGTATGATTTCTGCAAAGATTCTCTGGGAATTTCTCGAGAAGAAATTAAAAATTGAGGATGCCGGACAAAAGAAATTTTTCGTGGGTAGGTTCCTGGACTACAAAATGGTAGATTCAAGAACGATAATGTCTCAGTTAGGTAAACTACAATTGATTATTCATGAAATATTGGATGAATGAATGAAACTCTGTGAGACGTTTCAAGTTGCCACAATCATTGAAAAGTTACCTCCATCATGGAAGGACTTCAGGAGCTATCTGAAACACAAAAAGAAGCAGATGAGTCTTGAAGACCTTGAAGTTAGATTGAGGATCGAAGAGGACAACATAAAGTCCGAGAATGCCAGCTACAAGACTATGAAGTCTAAGGCCAATATCATCGAGGATGGAAATGGTAGCAAAAAGAGAAAGAACAATTGAGCTGATTCTTCCCAAGCAAATAAAAAGTTCAAGGGAGGAGTGCTACAACTGTGGAAAAAACGGCTATATGACAAAGGACTGCAGAAACAAGAAGTCTTAGGACAAAGGCAAGACAAAGAAAAATGAGGCCCATGTCATTGAAGATGAGCAGTTAACTGATGAGTTCTCAGATATGAACCTCTCAGCAGTTGTAACAGAAGCCAACTTGATTGGGAATTCGAGAGAATGATGGGTAGACACTGAGGCTACTCGTCATATATGTGCTGCTAGCAAGATGTGTTCCTCGTATTAGAAGGTCGATGGTGGCGATCATCTGACAATGACAAACTCGTCTACCTCTAGAGTGGTTGGACAAGGCACATTGGTTCTGAAAATGACATCCGAAAAGGAGCTTACATTGAAGAATGTTCTGCATGTTCCTGATATTCAGAAGAACTTAGTCTCGGGCTCTCTCCTCAGCAAGAATGACTTTAAGCTTGTATTTGTTTCTGACAAGTTTATACTGTCTAAAAATGATGTTTATGTAGGAAAAAGGATACCTCACTGAGGGCTTTTTCAAGTTCAATGTAATGACTGTCAATCGACCCAGTGCTAATAATAAAGCTACAACTTCCGCTTATATTATTGAGTCAAAAAATATATGGCATGGGAGGTGACCAGCGTAATCACATGCGTATAACGCAAGCGCACGTATCGTTCAAGTAGTATAGAAAGTATCGATCCCATGAGGACTTAATACCTAAGCTATTAATTTATGAAGCCAAATTTTTACAAGTATCTAATGGATTGGTTGTTTGTTTGGATGATGACTTTAAATTTAAAACAAGTAAAAACAGTGCGAAAATATATTAAAGAAAATTCAATATTATTAAACTATCCAGGGTTGTGAATCTTTCCAATATCTTTTAAAGATGAAGTGCTTATTTCATGTTTGTGTAATATATTGGTTTACTAACCTGGAACACGAAATTATGCAAAAGCCTATGTCGATGGTCGGATGCAAATACCTGGTATAACCCAATTAATCAAATGTCTATGTTAACCAAGTTACCTCAATTCATTAAGATTAAGTTCCAGTTATGGCTACCCCCGCCCGACAGGTATATGTCTATCCTGTAAGGAAATCTATTAAAGGGTTATCTATCCTCAAGGAAGATCGTGGGCTATTAAGTCTAAGACTGAAACCTAAAATTCATTTGTCAAGTTTATTTTAAGTTTACCAGATCAATCTTATTAATGACCAGTTAACAAGAAGCATTAAGCTTAAGACTTAATAAATAAACATTTATATTACTCAAACTATAAAATAACCTCTTATAAACCGGTGATATTGAAATTTATCTCAACCACAGATAATGGACTTAGTTACGACACATATCTAAGGCTAATAAAAGCTTAAATAAAGTAAATGACATAAAGTAAATGCTGGAAAGTAAATGTTGGAAATTAAATAAAGCAAATACTGGAAAGTAAATACTGGAAATTAAAAAGAGAAAAGTACAATAAAAGAAAATGTTAGGGTTGGAGGATCTACTTTTATTACTACTACTTTATATATCTCCCTTATTATAATATATTAACTTTGCGTGATATTACCAACCGACCATACAGACGGTATCCAATTTAGTCAGGTTAAAACCAATTTCATTAAGTCCAACCGACCATAAGACGGTATCCTCATTAAGTCAGTTTTAAATAGTTATTATATTATAATTAAGGGTGATTAATCTAAATATTAGTAATAAAAGCTTAACCTTTCACCCCAGCAAGGGGGAGTTACCTCCTCATTGTTGAAAAGTAAATAACAGAAAGTAAATTGCGTAAAGTAAATAAAATTAAATGCTGAAAAGTAAAGACTGAAAAGTAAATAAAAGAAAGTGCAAAAGCATAAATTAAATACTGAAAGCTAAAAATAAACAAACAAGATACAATCTTCAGAGTATTCTTAAGGAATCCCTTAGACGAAAGTATGAATTACAAATGAAATTTCGGCACCTATTTATAGAAAAATTTAGGCTACACGCGTCGCGACGCGCGCAACCTTGTGCGTCGCGACGTAGATCTTGGACACGTGGCAATCTGCTTCTGAGATGGTTACACGTGGCGTCGGCTAAATGATTAACTCAATTATTGGCTTGGCGTCGCGACGCGATGCTGATGTCAGCATGATGCAAGCAATGACGTGTTTCAATGATGAGTGTCGGCAGCATGTGATGGTGACACGTGTCCGGCGCACATTAGCATGATTTGTTGTGATGTTGACACGTGGTAGACGCGTGTTTGCAATGGCGCATGATAGCAAAACTTCTCTGAATGGTCCACGTGTCCGACGCACGTTAGCAAACGGCTCATTTTAGCAAAACGGCGCATTTTAGCAGGAAATTTATATTTTTGCCTTTTTTGTCTGTTTTCCACTGCTTTGACCCCGAATTGCCTCTAGAGAGTCCTATTATTTTATTTATCTGCAAAATAACACAAAACACATTAAAATATTCACAAAACTCAAGAAACTATACAAAATATTAAGTTAATGGAGTGAGAAATAGTGATTTATTTACCATTCATCACCCCCCAAACATAACATTTTGTTAGTCCTCAAGCAAAACAACAAGATAAAATAACATAAACATATTTAAAATAAAATTAAACTAAGCCACTTTCATAAGAATCACGGTTGCATTTAGCGTATGCAACAAGCCTTTAAACCCATAGGTGTCCATAGTGGACGAGTTGTAGTCTCGTGAGGGCTTACAACAACGATACCCACAAACGTCAATATAACACTAATGCACACAAAAGCAAAAGACAAGAGAAAAGAGAATAAAAAAGTTAGTGACTAAACAGGTGAAACTCATTATCCAAGTTAAGAGTTGTTTTCTTTCTTTCTAAATTACCGAATAAGTAAATTCTCCGATTATTTTACCATTCTCCATACACACAGCTAACAAGATATTAATCAACTCATTGTGCCCACATATTCACAAGTGTAGTTGAAAAGAAAGCAATATTTTTGTCCTAAAGTTATATAAGAATTCACACCTTTTTTTAGCAATGAAATATTTTTCTGATTTTTCTGATTTTTTTTTTTTTGCGTAAAATAAAGAAAGCAACATCTTCAATCCATGTAGCGAGCTTTAAGCCAATGACTCCCAAACCAGTTGGCATTAGGGCACTAGGTGTTAAGACACCCCTACAGACTTAATTACCCGGATTTCAGATATCTCTTTTTATTTTTATAACATCTTTGATCCATGTATCGAGCTTTGGGTCAGTGACTCCCAAGCCAGTTGGCTTTAGGACGCTAGGTGTTAAAACACCCCTACAGACTTAATTACTCGGATCTCAGATGTAATTTTTTTTATCTTATCGCTTTTTTTAGATGCTTCCTCCAATTAAACTAGAGCACTGAATATTACAAACTTTTCAATTACAACTCATGTCCGTATGTTACCATGCATGTTGATAATACCTGTCAACTGAACATCTGAAGATCCATTTTAGTCAGTTTTATGGAGAATTCACAAATTAAATAATTCAAAAGGAAATAAACAAAAATTAACTTGTTACGAAATAGGTTGAGATACGTCTCAGTAGTGGAAATTCCTTACACAGCTATCTCACAACGATTTCACCTGATTAATCAAATTAAAAACACAAAAACACAAATTTTTTTTAAAAAAAATTTTGTAAAATTTTTTAATTTTTTTGAATTGTTTTTGAAAAATTTTGACTAAAAATAAAATAAAATAACACAATAAAAATAAGATACTAGTCAACTATTTACATCCCCTAAACCTAAATGAGACATTGTCCCCAATATCTTAAAAAGTTGAAATAATACATGATTAACTGAAATTCTACATCTAAAATGAAAATTAAATGTTAAGATCCAGATTTATCCGACGCTTCTTACCACGATCATTATCGGACCAGTTAATCTTGTCAAATTGTGGTTCAAATGCTAAAATTTGGTCAATTAAATCTTGGGCAGTTCTGGCAGTAAAGAGGAGTTCTTTTACAGGTTTTGACACGAACTTATTTCTTCGGGCATCATCAAGAAACACACAAAGAAAATCATAAAAGCCATCGGCGTTGAACAATCCAATCGGTTTCTGGTGTATGTTTAAGTTCACCCAAGATAGTACTGTAAAAATTTCCTCCATCGTGCCTATACCATCTGGAAAAGCAATAAAAGCATCAGCACGGTTAATCATTTCTACCAATCGTTCAGACATACCTGGCACAATTAGTTCCTCTCTGTTTGATGGTCCTATAAGATTCGCCTCTGCCAAGGGTTTTGGGATGATTCCCAAGACTTGACTGCCTCATTCCTTTACAGCCCTTGAAATAATCCCCATTAGTCCAAGATTGCCACTGCCATATACTAAGTGCATATTCCTTTCAGGTATGACTCTACCCAATTCCTGTGATGCTCCAACGAATTCTGGCTTAGAACCAACACTAGTACCGCAAAACACACAGATATTTACAACTCGTCTTTTTGAAGTAGCTTCCATTTTTGTATTTCTCTCTCAAATCTGGATACCTTCAAGAGTGCAATGATGAGTGAATTTATAAAACATGAAAAATGGTGAGTAAAAATAGCACTAGTATCTACGAAATGACAATTATTAGTTAAAAAGTAAAATAAATCGTGAAAGTCAAAAAGTTTGGATCCTGTCAGAGAAAATAAAATAAAATAACAAAACTAATCATAATTATTAAATATATACAAAGAGAAAATTATATTTACAGAAAGTAATGGCTTGATTGACGTCTATGCGTCAGGGACAAGCTTCCCATCCAATTTTCTTATAAATTGGCAAACATGTTCTTTTAAAGTCAGATTCCCGAGACTGAGTTGTTGTATTTCTTTTCGAAACTGTGTATGTAACATGTGAATTGCGTGATGCACATATCCACTGGAATGCGTCTCAAGAGTCAAAGATATGTCATCTAAAGACTCCTCACTCAAGCCATCCCTAATGAATTTAATTTTATCTTCACGGTTATCAGACACCATTCCTAAAGAAAGACAACGAGTATTACATGTCATGCGAGCATATTTATAGCAAACACCCATTTTTTTAGCTATTCTATTTTTAGCATATGTGCTTCTTCCTAAACCAGACATATGTGAAACAAAAGAGTTAGAGGACTCGCATGCCAATAGGACCCGTGCTTCAATAATCCAACGAATGTCATTAGGAATACCTTTGATCATCAGCAGTCTTATTCTTTCCAAGCGAGCTTTGTAGACTTTCATCAGAGAGTTTTGAGGGAGATAATGAAATTGTTTGTGAAGATTTGCGAGAACATCTTCCATCGTGAAATGTGATTTTACCTACACAAATTAAACATACAAAAATAAAACACACCAAGTCACAATATATACACAAATTACATGGGTTGCCTCCCAGCTAGCGTTAAGTTTAACGTCGTTAGCTAGACATGACTGTCTGAATGTTAGGCTGGATCTGAAAGTGTGACACTTTCTTTTTGTCGCTCAAAAGAATCTCCCCAGTAGTGCTTGACACACTGACTGTTAACCTTGAATGTTTCATTGGTGTTGGGATCAAGTAACTCAACAGCTCCATATGGTAAAACCTGAGTGATCACAAATGGACCTGACCACATTGATTTCAACTTTCCAGGGAAAAGTTTCAACCTTGAATTGTATAACAACACCTGCTGCATTGGTTCCAGTCGTCTGCGCACTATTTTTCGATCATGCCATTTCTTGGTCTTTTCTTTGTATAATCTGGCATTCTCATAAGCCTGTAGGCAAAACTCCTCCAATTCATTGAGTTGGTAGAGTCGTTTCTCTCATGCTGATTGTAGATCAAGATTTAACTTCTTTAGTGCCCAGTACGCCTTGTGTTCAAGCTCCACTGGCAGATGGCACGCTTTCCCAAACACCATTCGATATGGGGACATACCAATAGATGTCTTGTAACCTGTCTGGTAGGCCCATAATGCGTCATCCAGTTTTGTAGACCAGTTCCTCATTGTTGATCCAACGATTCTCTCCAAGATTCTTTTGATCTCTCTGTTTGAAACTTCAACCTGTCCATTTGATTACGGATGGTAGGCTGTGGCAAATTTATGAGTAACTCCGTATTTGGATAAGAGTGCATCGAAGTATCTGTTGTAGAAATGTGTGCCTCCATCACTGATAATCGCCCGAGGTGTTCTGAAGCGAGTGAAAATATTATTTTTAAGGAATTTTATCACCACTTTTGAATCATTTGATGGTAGTGCAATTGCTTCAACCCATTTGGAGACGTAGTCTACTGCAACTAGTATGTACAAGTTTCTGAATGATGGAACAATGAGTCCCATAAAATCAATCCCCCATACATCAAATATCTCCACTTCCAAAATATTTTACAGAGGTCCTTCATTTCTCTTCGAAATATTTCCCATTCTCTGGCACCTGTCACATTGAAGAGCAAATAAGTGAGCATATTTAAATAGAGTGGGCCATAACAGACCTGACTGTAGGACTTTGGCTGTATTTTTATTCCCGCTGAAGTGTCCGCCGTATGGTGATGAATGACAATGATGAAGAACACTATTGACCTCCTCATGTGGAACACAACGTCTCAGTAATTGATCAACACAATGTTTGAACAGGTACGGCTCATCCCAGACATAGTGCTTGACTTCTTTGAAGAACTTCTTTCGTTGCTGATGTGTCCATTCCAACAGCCATTTTCCTGATACTATGTAGTTTACATAGTCAATATACCAAGGGACATCATGTTGTTTCATGGCAAACAGCTGTTCATATGGAAAAGTTTCTTTGATTGTCAATTCATTGCCAATTGTTTCTCCATTCTCGAGCCTCGATAAGTGATCTGCCATTTGGTTTTATGTTTCTTTCCTTTCTCGGATCTCTACGTCAAACTCTTGTAATAGAAGTATCCAACAGATCAATCTGGGTTGGCATCTTTCTTCGCGGTCAGGTATTTGATTGTTGAATGATCTGTGTAGACCACCACTTTAGGTCCCAACAGATAAGAGTGGAATTTGTCAAAAGTGAACATATCAGCGAGCAACTCCTTTTCAGTGGTTGTGTAGTTGAGTTGAGCTTCATTCAGAGTTCTGCTGGAGTAATAAATGGTGTGGAAAATTTTTACTTTGCGTTGTCCCAAAACTGCACCTACAGCAAAATCATTAGCATCGCACATCACCTCAAATGGAAGGGTCCAGTCTAGTGCTACTATGATGGGAGCAGAGACCAGCTTCTGTTTCAAGATTTCAAAATCTTCGTGGCATTCTTTGGTGAAGTTGAAAGACACATATTTCTCCAGAAGATTGCACAGAGGTTTAGCAATCTTTGAGAAGTCTTTGACAAATCTTCTGTAAAAGCCAGCATGTCCGAGAAAACTTTGAATCCCTTTAATTGATGTTGGTGGAGGTAATTTTTCAATTGTTTCGATCTTTGCTTTGTCTACCTATATTCCATTTTGTGAAATCTGATGTCCCAGAACGATGCCTTCCTGCACCATGAAGTGTCATTTCTCCCAGTTGAGTACCAGGTTGGTATATTCACATCTTTGTAACACTTGTTCCAGATTTTACAAGCAGTGGTCAAAAGAATCTCCAAACACAGAGAAATCATCCATGAAAACCTTCATACTTTATTCCAGCATGTCTGAGAAGATGGCCATCATGCAACGTTGAAATGTGGCAGGAGCATTACATAGTCCAAATGGCATCATGCGGAAAGCAAAAGTACCATACGGACATGTAAAAGTCATTTTCTCCTGATCTTCTGGGGCGATGGCTATCTGATTGTACCCCGAGTATCCGTCCAAAAAGTAATAGAACTCATGTCCTGCCAATCTGTCTAGCATCTGATCAATTAATGGCAGCGAAAAATTATCTTTCCTTGTTGCTTTGTTCAGATTCCTGTAGTCCATGCATACTCTCCATTCAGTCACCGTTCTTGTTGGAATCAGCTCGTTCTTTTCATTTGTGACTACAGTAATTCCACCTTTCTTCGGCACACACTGCATAGGACTCACCCAAGTGTTGTCAGAGATGGGGTAGTGTAGACAACAGAAACTGGACGACGCATGCTGTTCTAGGCTCGCGGCACTAGTTGGGAGTACGGAATAGCCATGTGGACTAAACCGGAGAATGATGGAGTCGCCACCCGGTGTGAACCGGGAAAATAAGATTTAAGGCCGCACTCACCCCTCGCAAGGGAAGACCTCAAACCGTTGGGTTCGGAATGGTCCCTTACTTATGTCATTTGTAATGAATGGATTTGTGTAATATTAACCAAGTCTACACAACATGCTTAGGAACAACCAACTGATCATGCATTAAACCTCATATTAAACAACCTAATCATGCTTGAGTAATACTCATTTCCAAAGGCATCATGCTTCTAAATTCACATGCATAGCAATAAAACTTACACTTAAATTTCCATACACAAATCACATGTCTAAGCTTACACTTAGCATATTTTCATATTTGCATGCAACCTATTCATATATAATCTATGTCCAAATTCGAACATGAAGACAAATTAACATTCCAAAGACATTCAACTTCACTAAAGCATAGGCAAAGAACATTCTTACAAACATGCATACTAAGAGAAGGTATTCAAGTGCATAACAGAAATAGATGACTAAAGAAGTGATACAAATGCATAAAGTTCAAGGAGATAACCACATGTTAAGATAGACATGTCATGATGTGTACAGTAAGACCGTAACCGTTCGCGTTGCGTTCGTAAACGCGTTCGAACGGTGAAGACAGAATGCCCTCGTTCGTGTGGCGTCCGAGACGCGTTCGAACGGAAATGAGACAGTAGGTTCTCGTTCGTAGGGCGTCCGAAAACGCGTTCGAACAGAATGAGACCTGATGCTACAGATGTGTGCACGTTCGAGTAGCGTTTGATAACGCGTTCGAACGGTAGAGACAGAAGGTTCTCGTTCGTGATGCGTTCGATGACGCGTTCGAACGGGAACTGGCAGATTACATACATTCATACATTTTTGGATGCGTCATTCAAACAAGATCATCACAACGACATATCTAATCACATGGATCCTTAAATCATGCATAAGGTTTAACACACTAAACAATTGAATCATGCTCAATCACAACCAAATAATCATGCTCAAAGCTATAACATGTTATAAACATCCTAATCATGCATAAGAAAACAAATCACATACTAATCTAAATCATGCTCAAACACAAATTTGGATGACACGGAATACGTGTATCTTTCAAGTGGTACGTGGCATTGTATCCCGAGTACAAACCGCATTACCGTCCGTTCGGATTCGGCTACGGAATTTATGTCCGAGTTTCCATCCGATATACCACAAGAAATAACACATATTCCGTCCATCCGGAATCACATCACACAATTAACATGCTTTCCAAATCATGCATACTTAAATATCATAATTAATCATGCTTTCTAAATTATCAATTCATGCGAAGAGGACAAGTATCATATGCCCTCAGGTCTAACCTTTTTGTGTCGTCTTTTGGAAGCACGTTTCACGTCCGTCGGAAGGGTTGATGCTCTGCAACTTTTCTGGTTCACTGGTTCCCCTTTTCCTTGGTTATCCTGCTGATTTGCTCGCTGTTTTCCTCCGCTTTGCTGCTGTGTTGCTGCTGTGTTTCAGGCCACTGTTCTGGTTGCTTCGGCTACTGCTTCGTGGTATCTTGGGCTGCTGTTTAGGAGGTGTTTTCCAATGGTTATGGGCTGCTGTATGGGGCTGTTCTACGGGGAATATGGGCTGTTGTATAGGGCTGTCCTACGGGGAATATGGGCTGCTGTATAGGGTTGTCCCACGGTGAGGTGATTGGCGTGTTTAGGGGCTGTGTAGTGTTTGCTCAATGTGTAGTCAATCTCTCCTTCTTTCTCTAGCTAGTCTCCTCTAAATCCTATCTCTCCTTCTTTCTGTAGCTTGTATCTCCTCTATATCTGCTAGGTATGTGTTAGGACTTTTTGGTTGTGTTTAGGCTTCTTTTATAGGCCAAGTAGGAGAGTATGGGTGGCTTACAACATGCTTGATCTTGGGGAGATTCCCTTTAGTGGAGAATTTTGGTGGAGAGTGTTTAATGGGAGGTGAGTTGGCTTGCAAATGGTGATGGGTGTGAATGTGGCTTAGGTGGATTTTGTTGCTTTGTGCTTGTTCCTTGTTATTCAAGTGGGAGGGGTTGGTACATTATGAGAGTTTCATTGTTTGTTTGCAATGAGTGAGGGAGATAATGGAGGGTGGTATGGGTGTGTAAGGAAGAAGGCTAGTGGAGTGTGGGGTATTGTTGTTTGATTTGTTTATGGAGGATTAGCTTGGCATGTGAGGGATTTGGTTTGTAGGGTACGTGAATGATGGAAGGAAATTCTTGAGGTGGGGTATAGTGTGTATTTGGTTCATTTGAGAGAAGGATGGGCATGGGTTTGGTGTTGGGTATGGGTTTGGTTCTTTTTAGTGGGCTTGGTATTTGGTCTTGGCTTATGGGTTCTTGGGCCAATCATAAGCAGAGATCCAACGAGCAAATCGAAGCTAGATAACCAAGTCAAATCCGACAATAATTCCAATTTCTGACTTTACCCTTCCAACGTCCGCTTCCCGCAACTTCCATGACATGAAAAGGTAGTGCCTCCTTACGAGACTCGTCATTGGGCATGATATGCAAAAATGCAGTGTCTACAGGTAGATGATGCAAGCATCCAACCATTTGGTAATTTCTTTCTTCACGACTTCCTTCATGATTGGATTTAGTCTCCGTTGATGCTCCACTGTAGGTTTGTACTCGTCGTTCATCAGAATCTTATGCATGCAAAATGATGGACTAATGCCTCGAATGTCTGCTATAGTCCAGCCAATGGCTTTCTTGTGTTCTCGTAACACTCTCAATAACTTTTCTTCATGTTCCAATGTTATCGAAGAAGAAATAATCACAGGTAATTCAGAAGAGTTTCCTAAGAATGCATACCTGAGATGGCTTGGCAGTAGCTTTAGATCCAGCTATGGTGGTTCTTCAATCGAAGGTTTGATTCGTTCATTCTTTGGTAGTTTCAGACTTTCCACTTGTGGTGTCGATTTAAAGCGAAAGGGCTTGTCAAGATAGTTGATACATTCCATAATTTCAGCATCTAGCTCTCTGTCAGTCATGTTGGTGATGCAAGCTTCAAGTTTATCTGTGGGAAGTGGCATTGCATCAGTATCCTGGATGATACTATCAACAACATCAATTCTGAAACATTCCTCTTCATTTTCATCATTCGAGAATTTCATGGCTTTGAAAACATTGAAGGTAACTTATTGGTCCTGCACTTTCATGGTTAGTTCTCATTTTTGTACATCAATAACAGTTCGACCTGTAGCCAAGAATGGTCTCCCCAGGATGATAGGTACATGTTTGTCGTCTTCCATGTCAAGGATAATGAAATATGGTGGGAGAATGAGTTTGTCGACTTTGACAAGCACATCCTCAACTACTCCTCTCGGAAATGCGAGTGTTCTATCAGCAAGTTGCAGAGAGACTGAGGTGGGCATTGCTTCTCCAATTTGCAGTTTCCTGTAAATCGAAAAGGCTTCAAATTAACACTAGCACATAAATCACGTAAAGCTTTACCGATGTAATGTCCTCCAATGGTGCATGGGACAATGAAACTACCAGGATCTTTCAACTTTGGGGGGAGTTTCCTTTGAATGATGGCGCTGTATTCTTCTGTTAATGCTACTGTCTCGTAATCTCCCAATCTCTGTTTTCGTGAAAGAATGTCTTTCATGAATTTGACATAGCTGGGCATCTCTTCCAACGCTTCTGCAAATGAAATGTTGATATGCAGCTTTTTGAATACCTCCGAGAATCGAGCAAACTGCTTGTCCAGTTTGTTTTTCTGGAGACGCTGTGGAAAATGTGAAGGTAAGTGATTATTTCTTGATCTTTTTCCTTTGCTTCTTTTTCCTCCATCTGTGGAACTGAATCTTTTGGAGCTTCTTCAATGGATGCCTTGATTCCAACATCTTTGTTGATTTCAATACCGTTTTTCAAAGTAATGGCTTGACATTGCTCATTCCCTCGGTTCCTTGGATTTGGTTCTGTGTTGCTAGGAAGGTTATCTGGCGGTCTGTAACTCTGAGCATTGGCCAGTTGTCCAATTTGATTCTCCAGTACTTTTATAGAAGCTGATTGGCTCTGAAACATAACATCATATTTTTTTAACTGAGCTAACACTTCTGTTAGTCCTGGTTCATTTTCATGCTTCTAGCATTTGTTTTGTTGTTGGAATCCATGTTATGGATAGTTCTTTTGCCCTGAATTGTTACTCCATACGAAATTAGGATGATTCCTCCACCCTTGGTTGTAGGTGTTGGAATATGGATTGTTCCACTGTCTGTTGAAATTGTTGACATAATTCACCGTCTCTTCATGTTGGTTTGCCTCTGATGCTCCTCCATATGGTGAACTTGTGGATCCAGCATTACCTTGTATGCTAAGAGTTTCCATGAATTTGCATATCTGATCCAGCTTGGCATTCACTGCTGTGTTGGCTCCAATTTCATAAATTCCAGCAATTCTTTGGATCATGCTCCTTTCGGTTGGCCACAAGGAATTATTGTTGGCCATTTCTTCAATTAGGTCTCAGGCTTGATCTTCTCTTTTTACCATTAAAGCTCCTCCAGCAGCAGCATCAATTGTGGTTCTCATTATTCCAGAAAGTCCATTATAGAAGGTCTGGACTTGTAGCCACTTTGCAATCTCATGGTGATGACATTTTCTGAGTAGATCTTTGTATATTTCCCAAGCTTCACAGAGGGATTCTGAGTCATGTTGTACAAATGATGTGATGTCATTCCTCAGCTTTGCAGTTCTAGCTGGTGGAAAGTACTTTACAAGTAATTTGGTGGCTAGAGTGTTCCAAGTTATGATAGAACATACTGGTAGTGAATGTATCCAAGTCTTAGCTCTGTCTTTCAAGGAATATGGAAAACATGCAATCTCATTACTTCTTCAGCCACTCGATTGTAGTTGAAAGTACCGCAAACTTCCAGGAAGTTGCTGATGTGGGTATTAGGATCTTCAGTTGCATTCCCCTCAAACTGCACTGACTGTTGTATCATTTGGATGCATGTTTTGATGTCACAAGCATTTTCTGGTAAGAGAGGAAGTATAATACAAGAAATGAAGCCGTCAACAGCCGGAATAGTTCTGTCTCGAATGGGAATTGGTGGTGCAACCATCAAAGGTTCAGATTCCATATTGATGATTGCTTCTTGGCCTTCTCGCCTTTCCCTTCTCAACTGTCTGATGATTCTTTCAATATCTGGGTCAAGCAGTCGGATTTCAAAGCTTCTGGTTCGTCTCATGTAGTGTTTGAGAACCTGAAACAAAAGAAAACAGAAATAATAAATAAAAAGAAATTAGACACAAGTAAAGGTATCTAACTCCAAAACTAATAGTGAAAGATAAATAAGTCCCCGGTAACAGCGCCAAAAACTTGACCGGCGTAATCACACGCGTATAACGCAAGCGCACGTATCGTTAAAGTAGTATAAAAAGTATCGATCCCACGAGGACTTAATACCTAAGCTATTAATTTATGAAGCCAAATTTTTACAAGTATCTAATGGATTGATTGTTTGTTTAGATGGTGACTTTAAATTTAAAACAAGTAAAAATAGTGCGAAAGTATATGAAAGAAAATTCAATATTATTAAACTATCCAGGGTTGTGAATCTTTCCAATATCTTTTAAAGATGAAGTGGTTATTCCATGTTTGTGTAATATATTGGTTTACTAACCTGGAACACGAAATTATGTAAAAGCCTATGTCGATGGTCAGATGCAAATACCCGGTATAACCCAATTAATCATATGTCTATGTTAACCAAGTTACCTCAATTCATTAAAAATTAAGTTCCAGTTATGGCTACCCCCGCTTGACAGGTATATGTATATCTTGTAAGGAAATCTATTAAATGGTTATCTATCCTCAAGGAAGATCGTGGGCTATTAAGTTTAAGGCTGAAACCTAAAATTTCGTTGTCAAATTTATTTTAAGTTTACCAGATCAATCTTATTAATGGCCAGATAACAAGAAGCATTAAGCTTAAGACTTAATAAATAAACATTTATATTACCCAAACTATAAAATAACCTCTTATAAATCGGTGATATTGGAATTCATCACAACCCCAGATAATGGACTTAGTTACGAAACATATCTAAGGCTAATAAAAGCTTAAATAAAGTAAATGACAGAAAGTAAATGACGGAAAGTAAATGCTGGTAAGTAAATACTGGAAATTAAAAAGAGAAAAATACAATAAAAGAAAATGCTAGGGTTGAAGGATCTACTTTTATTACTACTATTTTAGATATCTCCCTTATTATAATATATTAACTTTGCGTGATATAACCAACCGACCATATAGGCGGTATCCTGATTAAGTCAAATTAATAATTAATTCCAACCGACCATACAGGCGGTATCCAGTTTAGTCAGGTTAAAACCAATTTCATTAAGTCCAACCGACCACAAGGCGGTATCCTCATTAAGTCAGGTTTTAAATAGTTATTATATTATAATTAAGGGAGATTAATCTAAATATTAGTAATAAAAGCTTAACTTTTCACCCCAGCAAGGGGGAGTTACCTCCTCATTGCTGAAAAGTAAATACTGAAAAGTAAATAACAGAAAGTAAATTGCGTAAAGTAAATAAAATTAAATGCTGAAAAGTAAAGACTGAAATGTAAATAAAAGAAAATGCAAATGCGAAAATTAAATACTGAAAGCTGTAAATAAACAAACAAGATACAATCTTCAGAGTATTATTAAGGAATCCCTTAGAAGAAAGTATGAATTACAAATGAAATTTCGGCCCCTATTTATAGAAAAAAATTTGGCTTCAAGCGTCGCGACGTAGATCTTGGACGCATGGCAATCGGCTTCTGAGATGGTGAGACGTGGCGTCGGCTGAATGATTAACTCAATTATTGGCTTGGCGTCACGACACGTAAGGGTTGGCGCGTCGCGATGCTGATGTCAGCATGATGCAAGCAATGACGTGTTTCAATGATGAGTGTCAGCAGCATGTGATGGTTACACGTGTCCGGCGCACATTAGCATGATTTGCTGTAATGTTGACACGTGGCAGACGCATGTTAGCAATGGCGCATGATACCAAAACTTCTCTGATTGGTCCACGTGTCCGGCGCATGTTAGAAGTATCTGGCGCACGTACCAAACGGCTCATTTTAGCACGGCGCATTTTAGCAAAGCGACGCATTTTAGCAGGAAATTTACATTTTTACCCTTTTGTCCGTTTTCCACTGTTTTCTCCCCGAATTACCTCCAGAGAGTCCTGTTATTTTATTTATCCATAAAATAATACAAAACACATCAAAATATTCACAAAACTCAAGAAACTATACAAATTATTAAGTTAAGGGAGTGTGAAATAGTGATCTATTTACCATTCATCAGGAGGTTATGACATGTTAATTATGATACAATGAGTAAACTAATTAACATGGACCTTATACCTAAATTTACAATTGATAACCAGCATAAATGTGAGGCATGTGTTGAAGCAAAAATGCATAGAACATCATTTCATTCCATAGAACGAAGTTCTGAACCCTTGGAACTTGTACACTCTGATGTGTGATATGAATATTGTGCAAACAAGAGGCGGTAAAAAGTACTTCGTCACTTTTATCAATGATAGCATAAGATTTTGTTATGTGTATTTGCTGGAGAGCAAAAAAATAGCTATTGAAAGCTTTATACACTATAAGAATGAAGTTGAAAATCAACTTCGCAAAAAAATCAAAAGAATCAGGAGTGATAGATGTGGTGAATATGTGTCACCATTTGGTGAATATTGTTCCAAACATGGAATTATTCACGAAACTACTGCTCCTTATTCACCTCAACAAAACGGGATTGATGAACGTAAAAATCGAACGTTAAAGGAAATAATGAACGTCATGTTGACAAGGTCCGGTTTACCTCAGAACTTATGGGGGAAGCTTTGCTTTCCGCCAACTATGTTCTGAACAAGCTACCTCACAGAAGATTGGACAATACACCATATGAATTGTGGAAATGTCACGAACCTTCCTATAAATATCTGAAGTGTGGGGGTGTCTTGCCAAAGTAATGGTTCCTAAACCTAAGAAGGTTAGAATGAGACCCAAAACTATTGATTGTATATTCATACACCTATAAAAGAAAGTATCAATCAATTCGTTGTGCCCACAATATTTATCTCTTGTTGAAAAAAATAATTTTTTTGTCCTAAAGTTATATCAGAATTCACCTTTTGGCAATGACAGTTTATTTATATACAAAAATAATTTTTTTTTATTAATAATACATCTTTAACCCTTGGAATGAGCTTTGGGCCACTGACTCTCAAACCAGTTGGTTTTAGGGCACTAGGTGTTAAGACACCCCTACAGACTTGATTGCTAGGATCTCAGATGTCAAAAAGAAGAAGTGTCTGATTTCCTTAAGCTTTCTCTTTAACCCATGTAACGAGCTTTGAGCCAGTGACTTCCATATCGGTTGGCCTTAGGACATTAAATGTTAAAACACCCATACACACTTAATTGCTCGAGTTAGAGAGACTATGAAATTGAGCTTATTCACAAATACTTTTTTTATTAAAACAACTCAAGCCCTACCGTTTGACACAGACAATCACTGCTTGTCGAGGCAAGATGTTCGGTTACTAAGTAAAAGCTTGAATATTATCGTTTTTTAAAACTAACTCAAGTCCTACCGTTTTACGCGAACAATTACTGCTTGTTGAGGCAAAATGTCCAGTTACTAAGTAAAAGCTTGGTTAGTTTTTTTTTCTTGTTTTTGAATAAAAACATAAATTCCACTGCCTTTAAGTGCTACCTCCAACGAACTAGAAAAGTGAACATTAAAAAAATTTCAGATACAACCCATGATCATATGTTACTGTGTATGTTGATAAAACCTGTCAAATTAGCATATGAAGATCAAATTTAATTAATATTATGGAGAATTCACAAATTTAAATGATTCAAAAAGAAATGAACAAAAATAATTTGTTACGAAATACATTGAGAAGCGTCATAGGAGCGAAAACTCCTTACACTGCCATCTCCGAACAACAATTCCACTTGATTAGTAAAAAAATTGTTGTAAGTTTGTGTGCAATTGTTTTTGAATAATAACACAAAAGAAAATCAATACAAAATATTTTTTTTAAACACAAAAACAACATAATTTAAAAAAAAAAAACAACACAAAAATAAAAATATCTTTTTATATAAAAGTGAAAACACAAAAACGAAAACTATTTAGTCAATTATCCACTTCTCCAACCAAATTGATACATTGTTCCCAATGTCTGCATAAGAAGAAGTAGAGTTTAGACGACATCATCTAATTAGTGTGGAATTGACAATTGAATCTACAAAACTGCTACTAAAAAGAAAGGTTATCTATTAAAATAATAAAAGGATGTCAAAATAGTAAATGATATATACTAGTAGTTTTGATTGTGGCTCACATCTTCCTCTGGCTTGAACGCCCTTGTATGGGTCGGGATATGCTTCCCATCCAATTTTTTTTATAAATATGGTCTTTTAAAGTCAGATTCCCGACATTGTATTGTTGTTTTTCTTTTTGAAATTATGTATGTAAATTGTGAATCAGTCTATCAAATCCATTGGGATGCTTCTCAATAGTCAATGATATATTATCTAATTACTCATTACTCAAGCCATCTCTAATGTGTTGAATTTTGTCTTCGCGATAATTAGACATCATTCCTAAAGAACGACCACGAGTATTGCACGTCCAACATGCGCATTTATAACAAACACCTAATTATTTAACTATTCGTTTCTTAGCATGTGTTTTTCTCCAAACTAGGTATGTAAGAGATGAATGAATTAAGAAATTTAAGGACTCATGTTTTAATCACATTTTTCATGTAAAGATTTAACCATTTTTTGGGTGGTCGATGTGTCCTGATATTATCTTTTAAATGTATTCTACGGGTGTATTTTAAAGGATTAATGTCTTTTATATCTTTTAAAGTCCATCTAATTATTTGTTTATGTTCTTTCAAAATAAATAACTTACCTTCTTGATCACTTGTGATATGTGAAGAAATTACCACATGGTAAGTTTGTTCATCTCCAATAAATGTATACTTCAATCATTCTGGAAAAGTCTTTAATTCCGATTTGGGTGCTTTCTCATATTTTTCTTCTTCAAGTGTTCATAGTTCGTCAAAATTTTGGTTCTCTCCATCATCTTCCAGTACCTGTGTAGAATCAAGTAAAAGTCATTAGGAATATCTGAATCTAATTGCGTACTTGATTCACGAAAATTAGTTGTACAAATTTCCATAGGATCAGATAAACTCCCCTGAATATATTCCTCTACAATTCGTTCAATTAGTTTCATGCTCTAGTTTTTGATGTCATCATCATATGGTTGTTTACACATGTTGAAAACATTAAGCTTCAACGTCATATTGCCAAAGGACAAATTCATGATTTTATTCCTGTAATTAATTAAAGCATTAGCTGTTGATAAAAATAGACGACCAAGTATTACATGAATTGGCTTTAACTTTCTGCTATAGGTTGTGTTTCCAAGACAATAAAATTCACATTATATATGAATTTATCGACTTGTAATAACACATCTTCCACAATTCCTTTCGGTACCTTGACTGATCTATCAGTAATTAAAATAGTAGTTGAAGTTGGTTTTAACTCGCCATAATAAGTTGCTGGTAAACCGAAAATGGAAGCAAATTGACACTAGCTCCAAGATCAAGCAATACATGTTCAATTTTATGATTTCCAATAATACATGAAATAGATGGACAACCATGATCATTGTATTTCAAAGCATTATCAATTGAGATAATAGAACTTATCTGTTCAGCTAGAAAAACTTTATTTCTTACATGATGTCTTCTTTTAACGGTACACAAGTCTTTCAGAAAATTTGGCATAAGATGATCTCTGTTTGATGGCATCTAACAAAAGAATATTGACATTCACATGTTTGAATATTTCATACATCTCTGAAGAATGGTTTAATTTCGTTGTTTTCAATGCTTAAGGAAATGAAGATGCATTTGACAAATCGTTATCATCAACGATAGGTAATGGTTCATCGACCTCTTCCTTACCCTCTAAGACTGACTTATTTTCAACATCATGAGGTTCAAGAATAAGTCTGTGGATGACCTTATCACTGCGTAGAGTAATAACATATTTGACTTAGTCTATATATTGACTACCAGAACTACCCTCGTGGGGGTTTTGATTACTATTGGGGTTTGGTTGTGGTTGTACATGAAACTTTTCTTTCTCATGAATGGTTAATATAGATGAGATTTTGGAGAAAGTATCTTTCAGATCAATCAATGTTTGGACATTTTGGTTATTGATGGTTTTCTGTTTCTCAATGAATGCATGCAATGTATCCTCAAATGTTTTCCTAGGTGATGGAATATATGGTGCATAATTCTGAGAATTTTGGAAATTCTGGTGTACCTAGGGAGGTTGTTGGGATGGTTGTGCTTGGTTATCATTCCACCGATTAAAGTTTGGATGATTTCTCCAACCATAATTGTAGGTTTTGGAGTATGTGTTTGGATTTGGTCTCTTGAATGTGTTTATAGAACTGATTTGCTCATTAAGACATTCTTGTAGGGCTAAAAAGGTTGGGCAAATTTGTGTGACATGTTCATTTGAATTACAGATTTGACACGTGACTTCTTGAATTGACTTGACAGATTACCCTTCCTCATTTCTAATGCCTCAACTTTTTTAGCTAGAGCTTCATATTTAACAGAAAAGTCACGGTCGTTCCTAAGGTTAAACATGCCTCTACAAGATGACTGTGGTTTTACAGACGAATCATAAGTGTCAACTTGTCCCATTGTTGTGCATTCTCTGTTATGTGTTCTAGGTAATCTAGTCCATCTTCGAGACTTTTGTCTCTAAACTTACCATTACACATCATTTCCATTATTTGTCTAATTTAGGGTGTTAAACCCTTCTATAGGAAACCACCCTCCGTGTTTCAAACCTGTGATGTGGACAAACATTTAATATTTCTTTAAACCTCTCCTAACATTGGTAAAGTGTTTCCCCCGACTATTGTGTGAAAGTTGTTATTCTCCTCTTAAATGAGTTGTTACTGTGAGAGGGAAATTTTTTTTTTTTGAAATTGCTCTCGCAAATCATCTCATGTTCTGATGGATCCTGACCTAAGGTTCTGCAGCTAAATTTTCGCTTTATTTTTTAAAGAAAAAGGAAAAAACCTGAGTCAAATTATATTTATGCTGCAATTTTGGTATGTGCAAGTATTACACACCTCTTTTAATTTCCTTAAGTGCTAATAAGGATTTTCTGATTATAGATCATTGAATGTGGGTAAAAATTGGATGACACCTGGTTTAAAATTGAAACGTGATGCATCTGGAGGGAAAGCAATGCTAGATGGTGATCTTGTCCTGGTGGGATTCATGATTTCTCTTCAATGTCCAAGGATGATTAAGATCGTCATACTGAGACTCACGTTCTACCTGATCAACTGGATTTTCATCTCGGCCAGATGGGTTTTTATTTCGGTTCTCGGTCATTTTCACTGACGATGAAGATGATGAAGACTCTCTATTTAATCTACCGCTAGATGATCTAGACCAATGTCTCATGCAATCTAAATGAAGACTATATTCTAAAATTTAAATTTGTAAATGCAATACTTAAAAAAATAAGTGAAAAAAAGTAAAAATAAATGACAAGAAAAAGAAAAAACAAAAGAAAAAATACAAATGTAATGATTATATATAAAAACTTCATCTGATTCTTGTAATTCATATCTTAATTGAATTTCTCGTTCAGTTGTCTCAATTTCTCGAATTAGATTTTCACAAAAAATTATGGAAGAATCTCTAGATGATGATGGTTAATGAAACTCTTTAGCAAAATGCAAGCTCTATTTTAATTGAGTTTTTTGTCTCTTGTAACCTTGAAAAATCAAATATATGGTTTGTCTATATGTGAGATGTATGGGTTCAGGATTCATTTAGGATTAATCAGGACATCTTGAATCTACACAAATGTAAAGAAGAAGAAAATGAGTTGCAAAAAAAAAAAAGAAAAAAAATGCAAATATATTAAATTATTATTATATCTACTAAATTATATTCCCCGGCAACGGCGCTAAAAACTTGACACACTCACTAATTGGTTCTTTACTCCCAAGTTTAAGAGTATCGAAGTAATAAAATAACCAGTAAGTTTGGGATCGATCCACAGGGAATAGATTTAATAAAATAAAATAACAATTCGAGTAAAAAGAAAAGGCTGAATTATTTGAAATAATTGACCATTTTTAAATTGGATTGCAACAAATCAAAATTGCAGCATGAATATAATTCGAATAAATTTTTCCCTTTTTTCTTTAAAGGATAAAGCTAAAATTTAGCTGCAGAACCTTAGGTCAGGATCCATTAGAACATAGAATGATTTGCAAGTGTAATTTTTGGAAAAAAAATTCCCCCTCACATGACAAACTCATTCAAGAGAAGAATCATAACTTTCACACAAGTGTCAGAGGAAACAATTTACCAATGTTATGAGAGATTTAAAGAAATGTTAAGTGTTTGTCCACATCACGGGTTTGAAACATGGAGGCTGGTTTCCTAATTCTACGAGGGTTTAAACCCCAAAGTAGACAAGTAGTGTAAACGATGTGTAATGGTGAATTTAAGGACAAAAGTCCTGAAGATACACTAGATTACCTTGAACACATAGCAGATAATGCACAATATTGGGACATAGTTGGCACTTATGAGTCGTCTGTAAAACCACAATCATATGGTAGATGTACGTTTAACTTTAGGGAAGACCATGACCTTTCTGCTAAATATACATCTTTAGCTAAAAAAGTTAAGGCATTAGAAATGAGGAATGGTGATCATGTCAAGTCAATTCAAGAAGTCACATGTCATATCTGTATTTTAAATGAACATATCACACAAGTTTGCCCAACCTTATCAGCCCTACAAGAATGTCTTCATGAGCAAATCAGTTCCATAAACACCTTCAAGAGACCAAATCCAAACCTATACTCCCAAACCTACAATTCTGGTTGGAGAAACCGTCCAAACTTCAATTGGAGGAATGATAAACAAGCACAACCATCTCAACAACCTCCTCAGGTACACCAGAATTTCCAAAATTCTTATAATTATGCAACATATATTCCACCACCTAGGAAAACTCTTGATGATACCTTACATACATTCATTGAGAAACAGAAAGCCATCAATAACCAAAATGTGCAAACATCGATTGATCTGAAAGATACTTTCTCTAAAATCACATCTACATTAATCATTCATGAGAAATGAAAGTTGCATGCACAACCCCAACCAAACCCCAAGAGTCATCAAAACCCTCACGAGGGTAGTCATGGAAGTCAACACATAGACCAAGTTAAATCGGTTATTACTCTTCGTAGTGGTAAAGTTATCCACATACCCATTATTGAAGTTGAAAATGAGTCAGCGTCAGAGGGTAAGGAAGGAGTTGATGAATAATTACCTATCGTTGATGATAACGATTTTTCACATGCACCTTCATTTCCTCAAGCATTGAAAACAAAGAAATTGAACTATTCCTCAGAGATGTATGAAATATTCAAACAGGTGAAGGTCAATATTCATTTGTTAGATGTCATCGAACATATATTATCTTATGCCAAATGTTATGAAAAACTTATGCACCGTTAAAAGAAAACATCAGGTAAGAAAGAAAGTTTTTCTAGCTGAATAGGTAAGTTTCATTATATCAACTGATAATGCATTGAAATACAAAGACCATGGCTGTCTTACTAATTCTTGTATTATTGGAAATCATATAATTGAACATGCATTACTTTATCTTGGAGGCAGTGTCAATTTGCTTCCTTTTCGGTTTACTAATAACTTAATATTGGCGAAATTTGCTTCCTTTTCGGTTTACTAATAACTTAATATTGGCGAGTTAAAACCAACTTCCATTATTTTTTTACTTGTCGATAGGTCAGTGAAGGTACCGAAAGGAATTATGGAAGACGTGTTATTACAAGTCGATAAATTCATATATCTTATGGATTTTATTGTCTTGGAAACACAACATGTAGCAGACTATTATAAGTAAATTCCTGTAATACTTGGTCGTTCATTTTTAGCAATAATTAATGTTATAAATAATTACATAAATGGAATCATGAATTTTTCCTTTGGCAATATGACCTTGGACGTCTCCAAGGGGTGTGGCTTGGTGGTGTAGGATTCAGGGTCTGACCTTCAGGTCCTGGGTTCGAATCTAGGGAGTGCGTTTCTTGTAAGAATCTGGGATAGCCGGGAATTTTACCTGCTTCGCTTAAACCTGGAAGAGGTGGTTTAGCGGTGAGGTTTCCAATGATTTAAAAAAAATATGATGTTGGAGCTTATTATTTTTAACATGTGCAAGTAACCATACGATGAGGACTGTGAAAATGAGAACATGGAACTAATTGAATTAATTTTGGAAGAATATATTCAGGGGAGTGATTCTGGCCCTATGGAAATCTGTATAGTTAATTTTCTTGAATTAAGTACGTAATTAGATTTGAATATTTCTAATGATTTTTCTTTACTTGATTATACATAGGTACTAAAAGATGATGGAGAAAAATAAAAATTTGAGGAACTAAGAACGCTTGAAGAAGAGAAACATGAAGAATCACTCAAATTGGAATCAAAGACTTTACCTGAAGGATTGAAATATGCATTTCTTGGAGATAAACACACATGCCCTATGGTAATTTCTTCTTCCCTTATAAGCGATCAAGAAGGTAAGTTATTAAATTTATTGAGAGAACATAAACAGAGAATTGGATGGACTTTAAAAGATATAAAAATGTTATAAATGCGCACGTTGGACGTACAACACTTGTTGTCATTTTTTTAGGAATGATGTTTAATAATCGTAAAGAAAATTTTCAATCCATTACAGATGGCTTGAGCAAGGAGTCATTAGATAACATATCATTGACTGTTGAGACGCATCCTAGTGGATTTGATAGACTGATTCACAATTTACATACACAATTTCAAAAAGAAACACAACAATATACAGTCTTGGTAATCTCATTTTAAAAGACTCTATTTGCCAATTTATAAGAAAATTATATGGGAAGCATATCCCCGACCCATAAAGGGTGTTCAAGCAGTTACTGCACGTAAAAGCAGAGGAAGATGTGAGCCACAATCACAACTATCAGTACATATCATTTACTATTTTGATTTCCTTTTATTGTTTTAATATGTAACCTTTCTTTTTAGTAACAATGTTGTAAATAGGGGCGTTCATAGGGTCGGGTCGACCCGCTACCCGACCCGACCCGACTCGCAATGACCTGACTCGATCCGGTCGGGTTTATCAATTTTAAAATCCATTTACAGGTCAACCCGGACCCGACCTGAAATATCGGATCGGGTCACGGGTTTCGGACAGAAAAATCGGGTCTGACCCGACCCGACCTGAAGTTAATAATATTATAATTATAATATATATTTTTAATGATACGAATTTGACACGAATCAATCGTAGCTGAAATGTCAATGTCCTCAAAAATGATGAGGCTGGGATTCGAACTCTTGATTAGCAGGATATTAATTCAAACACTTTGCCAATTCAGCTACTGACTACCTTATGAAAATTTGTATCAAGAAAATATATATATTATATTTACTGCATATTATGTTGACCCGACCCGCAGTTTTTTTACCCGACCTGACCCGCGCGGGTCAACTTTTCAAATTTCGGGTCGCGGGTCGAAGAACCCGACCCGATCGGGTAAAAACAAATCAAAAACCCGACCCGACCCGTGAACACCCCTAGTTGTAGATTCAATTGTCATTTCCACACTAACCACGTGAAATCTTCTAAACTATACTTCTTTTTATTCAGACATTGGGGAACTCGTCTCAATTTGATTGGGGAATGGATAATTGACTAGAATACTTTTTATTTTTGTGTGTTATTTTCTTTAAAAAAAATATTTGGTTTTGTGTAAAAAAATAGTTTTTTTTTTGTTATTTCGTAATAAGTTATTTTTGTTCATTTCCTTTTCAATTATTTAAATTTATGAATTCTTCATAATATTGATTAAATTTGATTTTCATATGCTCATTTGACAGATATTATTAACATACATGGTAACATATGATCGTGGGTTGTAAGTGAAAATTTTGTAATATTCAGTTTTCTGGTTTGTTGGAGGTAGCATTTAAAGGCAATGGAGTTTATGTTTCTATTTAAAAAAAATTCAAATCAAATAAAAAAAAAAACCAATTTTTACTTAGTAACCGAACATGTTGCCTCAACAAGCAGTGAATGTTAGTGTAAAATTGTAGAACTTGAGTTAGTTTAAAAAAATGATAATAATAATAATAATCAAGCTTTTACTTAGTAATTGGACATTTTGCCTCAGCAAATAGTGATTGTTCGTATAAAACGGTATAGCTAGAGTTAAAAAAATGTGAATATGTTCGATTCTGTAGCCTCTCTAACTCGAGCAATTAAGTACATATGAGTGTTTTAACACTTAGTGCACTAAGGCCAATTGGTCTGAGAGTCACTGACACAAAGCTCGTTACATGGGTTAAGGAGAAAACTTAAGGAAATCAAATACTTTTTCTTTTTAACATCTGAGATTGAGCAATTAAGTCTGTAGAGGTGTCTTAACACCTAGTGCCCTAAAGCAAACTGGTTGGGAGTCACTGACCCAAAGCTCGTTACAAGGGTTGCGGATGTATTATTTAAAAAAATATATTTTTTTTATATAAATAAACTCTCATTGTCAAAAAGGTGTGAACTCTGATATAATTTTAGGACAAAAATATTACTTTTTTTTTCAACATGACCTATGAATATTATGGGGCACAATAAATTGATTGTTACTTTATTTTATATGTCTATGGAAAAATGGTACAAAGTATATGTGGATTTGCTTATTTGATAATTAAAAAGAAAGAAAACAATTAATAACTTCGATAAGAATGTCTTTTTAGTTTTCGCTAAAATTACTAGGAACTAGTAATAAGCTGTTGTTGGGGGTGTTGTCATGTGGCTAAATTTCAACCCCAAGTTTTCTTAGCCAAGTGCGACACTAAGTTCTCCCAACTTAGTAAGCCTTCTCACGCACGCCCGCAAGTCACAAGCAGCAACTCTCAACAATGTTCACACACCCTCACAGCAAAGCACACAAGCCAACCAAGCATCAGGTAAATACAAGACACACAAAGCTTTACAGGCAAACTCGCCCAACGCCCCAACCTTTTTATTACTCACCAAAGTAAATACAAGGAACCGTGCTTAGAACATGCAAGGACTCACAATGAACATTCACTCTTGCGCACCTATGCACTATGTTCTCCCTCTCTTGCATGTTCTTCACAAATATAATATATACTAGCGGCAGTTACACCCCAACTGCCCTAGGGTGTGCTGGCCCAATAGGCACCAGTCAACTAAACTCATAGCAGTTACATCCCAACTGCTCTAGGAAGTTTACACACATACACAAGCCTCAACCGAATTTCGCCACATGTTTCCCAACTGGCCACGGTTACTAGCAGTTTTCCCCGCAACTGCCCCATATGCTCTGTATGTGAAGCCAACTCCCTTGCATGTGCATGCCAACTGCCTTGCGCAACCGCTTCGCATGTGCGCTGCATTTGAAGCCATCTCCCATGCGCAACTGCCTTGCCCAAGACAGCATCAACTCCCTACGGACAGCACCCACTGCCTAACATCTCAGCAACACTCCCTTAAGACAGCACCAACTGCCCAATGTGTTAGCAATATTTCCTTAAGACAACACCAACTGCCCACGCACAGCTCACCCAAGCCATGCGCTTCTTACGAGTGCTTGGCTGCCGCCAACGCCACTCGTTCCCCATTTCTTCGAGCAACCAGACTAAAGAGCTAACAGGTGTGATGAACATTAAAAATTGTACATTTATTAAAATGAAAGTTAATCATTTTACATTTATAGTTTTATTAATCCTCTTAATTTAGCACATTTATGAAATAATAATTAAATTTATGTTGTATATATTTTTATTATAATTTTTATCTGAAATCACACATGGTTAACAAAAGACAAAAAAAAAAAGACAAAAGCATAAAATAATAATAAAAAACAAATAAATAAAATATATACGAATGCAATTTGCAATTGCATGATTAAGGAGGTGACAAACACCTCTATTTAAGAGGTGTTTCATTATAGTTCTCTCTCTGGGAATTTGTGGAGTTTCAGCTCTTGCGTGCTTTATTTTTCAGTCTTTATTGTAATTTCTTTTTTTTTTTATTAATAAAATTATGCATGTCTTCATTCAAATCATGAGTAGCTAATCGCATTCTGTTGGGGTGAATGGTGAAACTCTTAATATGAGAATATAGATGAATTTTATTTATGTTATAATATATAAATTATAATCTGAAAACTAATGTTTAATCTTCTCTTGTATTTATGGGTGTCTTGATTTGTTATACACAATCTCATCTGATTGACACAGTTAATACTTTACCCCATATTATATGAGAGTAATTTAAATTTGGATTAATTATCGGTAAAACCTTACACCGTTTTTATGGATGATTTTATATAATTTGACATAATTGAATACCTATCTAGACTTATTATAGATAAATATTGTCACCACTTATATGGTTGGTTTTTTATGTTTTGGCATAATTAATTCATGAAGTAAATATAATAAAAAGTAAGATTTCTCTATATTTGAAATATCAAAAGTGGATCCCTTAACCCTATCATTTTATTTTATTATTGCAATCCAATTTAAAATTGTTCATCACTTCAATCAATTCAGTATTTTTATTTTGTTACTCGAATTGTTATTTTATTTTACTAAATATATTTCTTGTGGATCGACTCCGGACTCACCGGATTATTTTATTACTTCGACACTCTTATATTTGAGAGTAAAGAACCACTTTGTAGGTGTGTTTATTTTTGACAATTGATTCGGATCATTATGAAGGAGTTGAAGTGAGTTTTGGATTTCAATATATTTGTAGAAGAAAAATGTATTACTGTATAGGCTGCAGTGAAGAAAAATCTTATGCTTGAAGAAAAACCTTGATTCTTCTTGGTGTTGATCCAAATTGTGAGTATGAGACTTCCTAATTATTTAAAAGCTAAATGCAGGTAGGTAGATAGAGATCCATGTCCTGTGGCTGTAATGTGGGAAGTGTATATCAAGTTTAAAGATGGTGGTGATCCAGAAAAGGGTATTTGTTTGCTTTGGGGTTTGTTTATTGTTTCAATTATGATCTTTATTTGATATCTAATTTATGAAAATTTCGTTTATTTTATTGGATTTTTTTTTTTTTTTAGTTTGTATAGTAGTAAAGTTAGCCTCATTTTTTGAGACTCGTTTAAGAATGTAAATAATTTTTTGCCAACAGTGTGTGTATATACTATATATATCTTTAGAGCAAACAAAACAAACTCGGTTTCAGTTACAAGGCACTTAACATGAACCATCAGCCCCTATACACAAACACAGACCCACGAATCCTGCACGCAAGAGCCCTAAGATCCTCGGACACAGACCGTTGCACTTACAACAGCCTAATCAAAGCTTCTCCCTCCGCCTCTTCGACCAAATCCCATCACCCAACATCGTCTCATGGACGGCCCTGATCTCCGCTCACATTAACTCCCCCTCTTTCCCTCCACATCTTCCTCTCCATGCTCCGCCACCCCACCCGATCATTCCTCCCCAACCAGCGCACTTTAGCCTCCCTTTCAAACACCTTCCCTTTCGGCCTCTGCCTACATGACAAGCCCTTATGCGGCTCTGCTCTCCTCAGCTTCTACTCTCGGTTTCGGTTACTCGACAACGCCAAGAAGGTGTTCGATGAAATTCTCGATAGAGACGTTGTGTCCTACGGAGCAATGATCGTGGGGTTCGCGCAGAACTCGCGCTTTGTGGATTCTTTATCTGTTTTTGCTGATATGATGAGTTGTGATGTGGGGTCCAACTTGTACTGCGTGTCCGGGGCTTTACGTGCGGCTGCCGAGCTGGCAGCGATGGAGCAATGCAGGATCATTCATGGACATGCTGCTGTTGCTGGTTTAGATAAGAATTTGATTGTGGAGACTGCATTGATTGATGGGTATGGAAAATGTGGGATTTTATCAGATGCCAGAAGACTGTTTGATGAGAATTTAAGTTTGTTAAATTCTGTTGCTTGGAATGCTATGATGGCTGGTTATGCTCAGCAAGGAGATCAAAGTTCAGTGCTTGAGCTTTTTATTTATTGGAAATCAGAGGTTTTGTTCCGGATGAATATAGCTTCTTGGCGGTCTTAACGGCTCTATGTAACGCTGGTTTGGCCAGTGAAAGTGAGAAGTGGATTGAGAGAATGAAAGTACAGTATAATTTAGAACCTGGATTAGAGCACTATACGTGTTTGATAACTGCAATGGGGAGAGCTGGAAGATTGGAGGATGCTGAGAAGATTGCAATGGCAATGCCTCTTGAGCCGGATGCAGTTGTGTGGAGGGTATTGTTATCATTTTCTGCATTACATGGGAAAGCAGATGTGGCGCAGAAAATGGCCAAGAGGTTAATAGACATAAACCAATATGATGACTCGGCATATGCGATTGTTGCTAATGCGTTATCCAGTGCAGGAAGGTGGGATGAAGTAGCGGAAGTGAGGAAGATGATGAAAGACAGGAGAGTAAAGAAAGAAGGTGGGAGGAGTTGGATTGAAGTGGGAGGGAAAGTTCACGTGTTCTTCGCGGGGGACAGGAAGCATGAGAGAGCAGAGGAGATTTACGCGAAGTTAGAGGAGTTGATGGAGGAGTGTGAGAAGTTAGGGTATGTGCCAGTTTGGGATGAGATGTTGCATAATGTAGGAGAAAGGGAGAAAAAGGAAGCGCTTTGGTATCACAGTGAGAAGTTGGCATTGACATTTGGTTTAGTGAGTGGAGTTCCAAAAGGGAAGGCTTTGAGAATTGTTAAGAATTTGAGGATTTGTAGAGATTGTCATGAGTGTTTTAAGTATCTTAGTAGAGTGATAGATAGGGAGATTGTTGTGAGAGATGTTAACAGATACCATAGATTTTTTAATGGTTGTTGTAATTGTGGAGATGTATGGTAGTTTATTTTAAAGTTGTTATGTTTTCAAAGCAATTATAATTGCTTTGGCCTTGATTTTGTTCGTTTGTTATGAGATCCATGATGAACATTAAAAAGTGTACATTTAATAAAAGAGAAATTAATCATTTTACACTTATAATTTCATTAATCTCCTTAATTTAGCATATTTATAAAATAATAATTAAATTTATGTTTTATATATTTTTATTTTTTTTAATTTCTTATGTAAGTAAAATAATACTTTGGATGCATAACTAGAAAAATGGACGTGATATTTGGATTTTGGAGGTCATAAATTTGAAAGGTCGTTCTACCAGTGTACAATTTCTGTATGTCTTTATAATAATTAAGTCATTTTGTCTTCATTGATGCAACACGGTTTTTTAATTGCATTTGAAGGGTCGTCAAAAACATTGTTATGATCATCAAAAACATCATCAAATTCGTTGATATTATTAGGTTCGGCTAATACCCCAAAAATGTCAAGATTTGTAAGGAGAAAAATATTTGAAGTTTGATAATAAACACCACTTAAAATATTTGTAACATCATTAAAAAATTTAAAATCTCTAAATTTTTTTGGACAAACTCTCAATGACTGAGATATAAAACTACATCATATTCATAGTGAGCAAGAAATGAACATAATAAATCTTTATATTCAAAACTTTCATTTAGTAAAAAATAAGTAGAATTCCAGCAAATTGGAACATCACAGCCGAACTTTTTCGGCCTAACATCATTTTACTTACAAAAAGTATATCATTCTCTTCTAATTTTAGAATACAATCAAATTAAATTAATTACTTTTTTAATATGTGTAATATGAGAGTTTAAAGATTTCAAAATATCTTGTACACATAAATTCAAAATATGACATGTCACGTCTTTGTATAAATGTGACTTCCAATGGTCACTTCATATGTCACTACAAATTGAAACACGCCCTTTAACTTTAAAAAATAATTCCCTTAAATTATTTAAACATTTTGCATACAATTTCATCATTTTTCTTTTAGATGTCATCCTAGTAAGTTTACATGCAGTAAGATTCAAATTTTCATGTATTAAATCATTAAAAGATACTTTTTCACCAAAAATGAAAGTTAAATGTTCCATGACAATAAATTTAGTTAAATTATATTTCCATTGAGATTCATTATATTTAAATAATTTAGTAGAAGAACATGGGCCAGAAACAGAAAACTTTGTCATTTGTGTTTGTGTTGTATCAATCTCAAACTCAATTTTCTGAGTACTCCTCATATGACCCGTCATAGTTTCATACCCATTGTTGTGTTCGTAAATTTTTTCACAATAATTGCAAACAATATTCTTCTCACATGTGACATCATTCACCACCAGAGTGAAATATTTTATCAACATTTCGGAACCTCGATTTCTCAATTGAATACGTGAAGTCATTTCGCTAGTAGTATGTTGAGTGATATCCTCAGCCTTAGCAATGTTAATGTTGTGTGATGAACCCGACATTATAATGAAGAGATTGAGATAATAAGAGAATAAATGATTTTGTAGTTTTGGAAAATGAGTTAAAGGATTATTTATAGTTTTTTTTTATTTTTATGATGTCTAAAATGCCCCCAAAATATAGTTGCCGGGAGGGACAAATTAGACATTTTAAACTTTTATTATTATTAAAAAATATATTTTTTTCACTGTTATGGTTCGAACCGGAACAGTAACTATTACAGTTCCAACCGGTCCAACTGTCCAAGCCGACGATTGGAAATTGTCTCAACCTTAACAGAACTGGAATTGATCGGTTCAGTTATGGTTCCAAACCACAACCGTGTGCATGTGTATGTATACACACATAGACCCGGCCGACGGTTCGGTTCCGGTTCGGAACCGAACCGAACCGGTCGGTTTCCGGTTCCACACTTAAGTGGAACCGGAACCGTAAACCGAACCGAAACCGAACCTGTCGGTTCCGGTTCGGTTACCGGTTTTTTTTTATTTTAATAATAAATTTTAAAAAATAGAAAAAAAAATCTATAATCGTAATGTTTTTTCAAACCATCACATCATTTTTATAGAATCTTTTTTTATAAAATTCTTTTAACATAGAATCATTTTTATAGCCAACTCTTGGCTAGTGCTTTCTTTATATAAACGATGTGTGATAGACCCGGCCACGGTTCCGGTTCGGAACCGGAACCGAACCGGTTGGAACCGGAAGGTTCCGGTTCCAACCGGTTACGGTTCCGGTTCCGGAACCGAACCGGAATGGGACCGGTTCGGTTGGGGTTCCACCCCAACTCGAACCGGTCCGAACCGATGGAACCGTCCGGTTCCACTGGTTCGGACGGTTCCAACCGGAACCGAACGGTTCCGGTTGGAACCGTCGGGTTCCTGTTGGAACCGTCGGGTTCCAACAGGAACCCTACGGCCCCCAACGGCTACTAGCCGTTGGGGGCCTAATTCCCCCAACGGCTAGTGCCGTTGGGGGATGCAGGGAGCCGTTTGGCTCCCTGCCAAAAAAAAATTAACAAAATAAAAAAAATTTGTTATATAAAATATTAATTACTAATGTACCCCTAATAACGGTAATAAAACGGTTATATTTAGGGGCATATTTGGTATCAAAAAAATTCTAAAATTCTATAAATATGATTCATTTTTCATAATTTCATCACACCAAATTCTCAACTCTCTCATTTTCTATAATTCTCTAGTTCTCTTATTCGCAATTATTCAATTTTCTTATTTTTCTTCCTAATTCTCAAACGAAAAATGGCAAGCTCATCTGAGAACATAATGTCAAATATGCCAACCCAAGAGAGCGGCCCTAGTGTCAGTGCACAATCACGGAGAAGAGAAGTTAATGCTCGGTCCTCGGATATTTTCAAAATTCATTTTAATTTGGAACGCCTGGAAGATGATTCACAACGAGCAGTTTGCAACTATTGTGGGGTTATCTACAAATTTTCAGGTGGATATGGCAATATGATCAAGCACATGGAAAAACATCATCCGGTTGAATTTGGCATTGATACGACGCAAACTCAAATGGCCAGGTACGCATCATCAAGTAGAGGTACGAGTGCTTTAGATTTATTTAAATATTCTGATGCAAAAAATAGAGAAGAATTTGCGAAATTAACTTGTATGGCACATCTTTCTTTAAGCTTTGGTGAAAAACTTCATTTTACTAATTACGTGCATAATGCTTTAAACCCTTCTGCATGTAGAATGACTCGAAACACAACAAAACGTCATATTTTTAAATTATACAAAGATGGTAAAATTATTTTAAATGAAATATTTAAAGAGATGAAAGGTCGTATTTCTGTATGTTCTGATATTTGGAGTGATCATTGGCAAACACATTCATACATGGGTGTGACTTGTCATTGGATTGATGCATCATTTACCATGCAAAAACGACTAATTGCATTTAGAGTTTTTGATGACCAACATACTGCACATAATATTTATAGAATGATGAAGGTAATTTTTGATGAATATGGTTTAGGAGAAAAAATTTTAACAATTGGATTTGATAATGCATCTGCAAATACTGCATCCATCAATGATTTAAAAGAAATATGTCAACCAAATTTAGGGGGTCGGTTTTTTCATATTCGTTGTACATGTCATGTCCTCAACTTATGTGTGCAAGACGGTCTAGAATTATTATCACCTTTCTTGATCCAATTAAAACGGCACTTAACTGTATTTGGTCATATTCTCAAATTAGGAGAGAATGGACCAAGTTTTGTAAAATAAATGGTATTAAACCGATTAAATTTTCAAGAGATGTTCCAACACGTTGGAATTCTACTTATTTTCTTTTATGTCAAGCATTTCAATACAAAGATGCATTATGTAGTTTTTTTTCTCAACATGTTCAAAATATCACACTTTATCCTAGTCAATGGGATATTTGTGAAAAATTTTTAGATATTTTAAAAGTTTTTAATGATGCTACTTTAGTTTTTAGCGGCGTTTATTATCCTACAGCACATTTATTTCTTCTTGAGAGTTTAAATATTGTTGGCACTCTCGATGAGCATGTTGACAGTAGCGATCCTAATGATATTGTTTTGTTAGAAGCCATTACTGTTATGAAGGTAAAATGGTTAAACTATTTTAGAGAAATTCCTTTACTTTATCTTATTGCTGCTGTTTTTGATCCTAGATTTAAATTAGAAGGTTTGAGTGGTGCTTTACAAGCTTATTATGGTTATTTATGAATATTAGATGAAATTGACATTACTAGATTAATGACGAAATTAAGAAATGATTTAATTGAGTTATTTAATGATTATATTGTAAGATATAACTTAGGAACATTAGGTCAATCTAGTAGTAGCGAACCGGTAATTCAAACAAGACTTAGCGCAGGGGATCGTTGGTTATTGCAACGAAATAAAAAAGCTAGGGATACGACAACTAATAACCCTGAATTAGATAATTATTTATCTACAAATTTTGAGTTTTCTAATGAAAGTTTATGCAGTAAAAATTTTAAAATCCTTAAATGGTGGAACCGGCATCAAAATATATCATGTTTTATCTATTATTGTTAAAGAGATCTTGGCAGCACCTATTTCCACCGTTGCGGTTGAGCAAGCCTTCAGCTTGGGAGGTAATATATTGGAACCTAGGCGATCTTCATTACATCCAAGCACTCTAGAAGCAACAGCTTGTGTGGATGATTGGACTCGAGCTGATCTGAGACAACAAGAAGATGCCCCCGATGATTGTGAAGATTTGTTCGATAATGCTTCTGCAACAAGTGCAAGCGGAACCGGAGCCGAAGGATCAACCGATAATGATGATTGATAATTGTAAAATATAATTTACAAAAGGGGATATGTCTAAAAGACTAGAACTTGTAATGGAACTACGTGAGCTTTGATTCCTCTCACCCTTGGAGGATACGTAGGCAACTTAAATATTTAAAAATTTAAGCTCAAGCTCTTCAATGTAATAAAATTTTTTTTTTTTAAATTTAATTCATTTTTTTTTATTTAAATTAATCAAAAAAAAAAGGAACCGAACCGAACCGGAACCGAAAGGTTCGGTTCCGGTTCGTTTTTCGGTTCCGGTTCCACACTTGTGGAACCGGTAACCGGCCGGTTCGGTTCGGTTCCGAACCGGAACGAACGAACCGCCGCCGGGTCTAATGTGTATATTTGTTATTTGGCTATTGTGTCTCATATCGCTTATATGAAGAAGTCAATAACCAAGAGTTGGTTATAAAAAGGATGTTGACATTCATATTTTAGTATTGCAATTTTAAACCTCATTATTATTAATAAAAAAAAATTGAGATTTACTTGTGGAACCTTACGGTTCCAAGTAATTTTTTTTTTTTTTTTACTTTCGGTTCCAGCGGTTCCAACCGGTTCGGTCAGGGTGAGAACCCTAACCGAACCGGTCAGGTTCCGGTTCAATTCCGGAACCGGTTGGAACCGGAACCGTCCGGTTCCAACCGGTTCGGTTCAGGTTCCGAACCGGAACCTGGCCGGTCTATACACACACATACGATCAAGCTCCAATCCACATAAAATTCACATTCACTTAAAATTATAAAAGATTTTTTTTTTGTCTTTATCTGCCCTTACAGTTTACACGAGGACTTGTTTCTTATTTTATGAATTAAGGTTAATCACAATTTGGCCCAATTACAAGTCGCTTTGCATAAGCACTTTTTTGAGAGAGAGTTGATAGGAAAAGGATTCATGAGAATATACAATAAATACAATCATTTTAAACGACATATTAACGAAGAAGTAAGAGGAACATGTGAGTCAAGACAATAGGTGAATAATGTAATTACTAGGAGCAAATACAAATGAATCAAGTGCCGTAAAGTTTACAAAATCAAGCAGCATCTCAACTTCTCAATGCATTGCATGAGAGACAGAAGGATAAAAAAACTGCTTGCTGCCAAAATTTGTTGATTGAAGCTAGCTGTCCTGTCTATTTTCTAGTCCACAGAGAGCTTGAGCCGAATTAAGGTAATAATAAAGTGGGAAAGAGGGACATAATTTGTAGTCTAATTTTCTAAGTGGACCTATACATACAAATCATGTGATTCAAGATTGATATGGTAAATGTGGTTTGTTGTGATAAAGAAATGTAAGTCACTGGGTCAGTAGCTCTCCATTTTGAAAAATCATTTAAAATTTGGAGTGTGTGTATAGGCTTGGTTAACCTTTTTTTGTACTTCCAACCCAATAAACTGCATCAAAAACCCATAAAACTATGTGAATAATAGTTTATTGAACAACTGTCAAACATTCTCCACATTGATTGATATTACTAATAAACATGAAATACATAAATAATTTAGTCAACATTTATGTGTGTGTGTTTGTGGAAAAAGAGTGAGAGCATTGCAACTTTCTAAAAAGCATAAAGTATAAAGAAAATGGAGAATGGGGAAAAAGAATAAAACACCCCCACATTGCTATGAAGCAAAAATAAAAATAGAATGCCAACCAAAACCCATTATTCCAACCAAAGAAAAGATATATATGAATAATTTTATGTGTGAATATACTTTTGTGTTGGTTATTGAAAACACATAGTGGATGGATTAATTTATATGATTAGATAACTAACCCCTTCTCTAATGCATGACAAAGATTTATTTTAACCTTTGTGAAAAAATTCATGTAATTACCAACAAAATCTTCACCACCAAGTGTAACATCAAAACCCCACATTTACTCTCTTTTTTCTTCTTCACCAACTCTATTGATTACAAAAACTCAATGCTAAAGAAGAAAACAAAAAAAAAATCCACCTCGAAAAAGAACCCTGCCTCTTTAGAACCCAAAGCTTCATGCCTGCTTTCTCAAGAATCTGCACATTCAAAAGTGTAAATCAATAGTAAATGAACACAACAGATTCTAATCAATTGATTGTAAAATGAGATTTTATCTCATGTTCTAAGTGTGCATACCATCATGTTTCTTCATCAAATTTCTAGCAAACCCCACTCCTGCTGCTGCTCCTCCTCCTAGAATTATAGCCACTGTTTTTCCTGTATTTGGCCCTGGCCCTACATCAATCAATAAATCAAACAACACACCCAAATACCAATTTAATCTCCATATTAATAAACCCATCAAAGAAAAAGCCTGGTTCAAATTGAATACAACAACTTATCAATCAAATTGGATCCACAAATTAGATAGGAATATAGAAAAGGAGCCTCATTTCTCACTATTGCATTTGCATATAACATTTTTTACCTGATGAACCTGAAGATGAAGATGAAGATGAAGATGATGATGATGATGATGATGATGATGATGATGATGATTGTCTCCTTGGGACCCCATTAGGATAATAACCATAACTAACAAAGCACTTGTGCAAATAAACTTGGCCAGAAATAGAGCTTCCACATTCAACCTGAGCTCTTTGAACAGCACTCTTAACACAATCACCACAATCAGAATCACCCAAATCACCTTCACATTGAGCCAACAAATACACAGATTCATAGCTGGTTGTGTAAAACCCATGGGCACTAACCACACCATTTTCCATCACTTGAAGAGCAGCATCTCTCCTCTCTTCAAACCCACTACCAGCCACATTTGTGGTCCCACAAGTCTTGTACAGAATCTCCAATCCTGAGACCTGAGGAAAGCCTGAAACTTCATACAACATGTAGCAACCAAGTAGCTGAACTCTAGCTGAAATTGTCTTGCCACATAGCTTGTCTGATAAAGTTGGCAACTTGCTCACACAGTTGTAACAATCATTGTTACTAAGGTCTCCCCTGCATTGAAACAGACCACTAATTGAAGCCTGCCCAGTTCCAGATGAAGTTTTGAAAAATTTGGTCTTTGTGGACTGTGAAACCAAGGAGCCAAAGAGAGCAGACAGAGCTTGAGAGGAAAGGGGATCTTGAAACACCTGCTTAGCACATCCTTTGTATACCAAAGTGGTGTAATCAGTAGCAGATTCAGCAAGATTTGTGAAGAAAAACAGTAAAGAAAGGGAAAGTAAAAACTGCAGTTTTGAGCTAAAACCCATTTGAGGTGTGGCCTAAGATGGATCAAATCATGGCAGTTTATGAGTGTAAAGGAATGATTTTTTTTTTTTTTTTTTCAATTTTGAAGGATTTTGAGTAATGGGTTTTTGGCTACAAACTAAAGAAAAAGATTGTAGGGTTCTGGCTTGATGCTTAGATTTCAGCTTATTTATCAATTTTTTTGGGGGCTAAAAAAAGTGTTCTTCATTTGTGGTGCTTTTGGGAATTAACTTTCCCTTTGGCTGGCTTACATCCTACAATGTATATCTGATATAATATAGGGATAAAATATTATTTTTATTGAAATTGTGAACTATTATTATTATTATATTATTATTATTATTATTATTATTATTATTATTATTATTATTATTATTATTTAATCATTATATTTGTTTTTATAATATTTGAAGAGAATGAGAACAAAATGCTTAAGGTAAAATAATTTAAAAAATTAGAAACAACCCCCTATCATCACTTAGATCTAGAACCTGTAAATAGAAAGGAATCTGATTTTGTGGAATTTGAAGTGCATGAAGTTTGACTGAAGTACATAAAATATTTGAAC